>JACEGR010007582.1:0-47516 GCA_014170235.1 Listronotus bonariensis
GCCCATACGAAAGATCTGAAATGGTGGCTTATCTTAACAACGCGCCAACGCGAAAGCGTATGGACATTACGCAGAGAATCTGGGAAAGTCGGCAACCAAAGGTTTCCTGCAGTACTTGAGTGCTGAATGTAGTCTTGTAAAGGGCCATCAATAACGCAAAAATGACTAAACAGCCCATGTGGTCGTTTCCTAGAGCTGAAGTGTTGGTGCTAAGACAAGGCTAAAAAAAGAGAAGGCGTCTCATCACTGCCAATACAGGACAGTCAATGGTCCCACGTAAAGAAGGGTTCATTCTCACGGGATAACATGTATTTCTCTCCATTTCCAGCACGAATCCCATTTTACATGCAAAATGGCTCACAAGTTCGAATTTTTGTGTCGCCGGTGGTCGCAGAGTGTCCTGATTATACACTGAGCGTTTGTGGCATCTGAACAGAAGTTTCTGAGTTTGCCTGCCTGCAGACGCTAATGGAACGGCTGTGGCGTAATGACGCAGCAACCAACACCGATATTTTTACATATTTTTGATATATGTATACCTGAATTCTGAATTTTCTGGTTAGGATAATGGTGTGCACTGTAATTAAATTGTCGGGGAGTGACTTCTTGTGGCGCATTTTTGGGACGGGACAATCGTACAGTGAGACATGTAGTTTTGCAGAAAGTTCAGGTCATATCGGATTACCTTTAATGTTCTAACATTACTTGTCACCAGGTGGTCCTCCTTAATAGTAATCAAATGCTTGAAACACCCAGACGCTGGAGTCAGCATGTGTTCTTTGCGGGTTCTTGTATTTATATCATATTTTTAATACAATGCCTGGATTGTTTGACTTCGTAACTGATACTGATGACTTAAGGAAACATTGCGAGATCTTTTGATATTTGGTTTTACAATAGCTGGTCAGAGTGTCCAAATAGTTGTTAAGCGCTATCAAAAACACTTAAAAATTAATAAAACTTTACCAAATAGTCAAGAAGCCGCAATATATATGGCATTGTGCAAATAAGTATTTGCCTTACTTGAGCCATCATTGGTTGAGCACATTGCAAGTTGGTAATCCCGAGTTTATACCTTTTATTATTCTTTATTACCTTAATAATTTTTTATATTGGTTTTAATAAAAATATAGTTTCTTTCTCGCTATTAAGTTTGCTGAAATATTATTAATTTGTAAACATATTTATGTAAATTAGTAGTACCTCTTTAGTTAGATAAAAAGGAAAAGAAATCAGGGGCCCATTAAGAATCGACAACCTTGTGGTAAAATTTATCCTTTTTATCTAACTAAAAAGGGGTACTACTAATTTTTTATGGTATGTTTACCAAATTAATAGTAATATTAATAAACTTAATAGCGAAAAATATATTTTTTATTAAACCAATATAAAAAATTATTAAAATTTAATAAAGAATAATAAAAAAAATTATGATAAAAAAACTCGAGTTATAACATATGTGCTCAACTATTTAATGTTAATAACAAAATAAACAAATACTTGGTATACTTTAATGCCATATATAATTACCCAACTTCTTTTTTTATTATTACTTTAAACTATTTAGTAAGTTTTATTAATTTTTTAAAGTCGTTTTTTTTTAATAAAAAGTACATAACAATATTTGGACTTACTCTATTAGCTCTATTGTAAACAAATATAAAATATAATGTTTCATAAGTCATCAATTATCAAATAAATCCACAGGGTCAAGTGTGGTTAGACATTAAAACAAACAATAATTAAAAATATGATACTTAAACACAAGACCACTTAGAAATTTTTTGTAAAAAGTAACTCCAAATCTGGGTGTTTCCATCTTTGACAGTTACATATTAAGAAAGGGGGATGTACGCCTTATACAGGGTGTACAGAGTAATGTTAAGACAATTTAAAGGTGGATTTGACGTGCCAATCGCGATAAAAATTTAAAACTACATAATCTCACTATTGCGATTGGTACGTCCAAAACACGATTTTCCTGCGCCTAGGGGTCATCTTTGCGATCCCAAACTGGAAATTTGAACAGGTTAAAAACGTTTTGCGCATTGTGTAAGGTCCAGAATTCAGATATACATATATCAAATATGTAAAAATATCAGTGTTGAGATTGCTACGTCTGAAACACGATTTTTCGGCTCCTAAGGGGTTATTTTTCCGGTCGAAATTTCCGTTAGTGAAAACTTGTCAAGCAAGCAAGTAAGGCTCTGGTTTTAGAATGCACCCTCAACACCGTCTTATCCTAGAAACCGTATATCAGGACCTCTATAGGCCACTTGTGGCCCTTGGGCGTAAAAGAATTCCAGACTTGTAGGGCCATTTTTGCGCTCGGAATGGGATTCAGCTTTAAAAAAGAAATGGAAATACATGATTTGTCCGACTCTTGAGAATGAACCCTTCTTTTTTTGTGGGACTGCGTAATATTATATGTGCTGTAGTAATGGAGCACCTTCTCTTTTTATATATCACCCACTGCTACACTAAGCTTCCTAAAACAGTATAAACAACATAATATTTTGCGTGTGAGTAAGCACCTTTACACACGAAGCTGGCTGTGACTGACAGAGACATAAAAAATTCTACGAAGCCTTTGAGTTTGCCGACTTTCCCCGTTCTCTGCGTATGAAAGGTTTCATTTGACTCCATACACTTCGTTAGCATTGGTCCGTCGCCCGTATTTCCGTCTTTCGTATAAGCATTGGCAATTGGTGGCAATATTATGCCAACATCTTATACGCATTAAAAGTCAACCCTAAATAAATACTTAATTGCCAATAAATTTTACATGCAGGCGAATTGCCGGCAAGCATACAAAAATGGCGGCATACCAATCCTGATTAAATAAAGCACGCGTTTTTGTTACAGGCACATAAATATTGGATTTTTGAGGGCAAACCTTCAACGCATATTCATACTTTTTAAACCATATTATTGACATTGGTATTTAACTAACATTAAAGCAATTTTTTGATCTGTTTTATTTATATTGGCCGCTAAACAACATTATTTTATGTTTTTTACATAATTTAAAGGAAATGGCCTTTTCATAACATTTTATTGTTAAAAATTATGCAAATAAAAATTAGGTCAAACAAAATGTTTATTATGTATTTTGGAGCGAATAAAAATAAAATGATGGTAAAATTAGCTACGTTAATTTCGACCGAAGGTGACCGCTTTGTGCATTTGTTTTCTGCGTGGTTTTCTAGCTTTTTAGTTTCTTTTTAAAGAACAGAGTTTTTAATAGACATAATTAAATGTATTCATTACCTAATAGGTGTGTGTTGTGTGATTAATTGGTGATGGCTAGTCGAGAAGGCAAGATATTCAAGTAGACTGTTAGGAGCTGTAAACATTTTGTTTAAAACTTTATTAAAAGTTTTAAAGACGTGTTAATAAAAAATATTATATATATTTAATAGTTTTTGACATACCGATAGATGGCGTAATGGACAATAAACTACTACGTTTCTGCAATATCTTCGCTTTTTATCGTCTAAACCGTACCCATTAGACAAAAAAATTCGAGAGCGGTCTGCGGTAGGTGATCTCACTTAGCTTTGAAAGAAATATCTTTGACTAGTGTAAAAATCTGCATCTCCAAGTTGGACAGTGTTCCGAGAGATGGTACTTTGCATTGCAAGGAAATTGCATGCAGTAAGGAGTTTTTTCCTATTTTAATTTTCAAATAAAATATCGCATCATTTTAGCTTTTAAAAAAAATATATGCGACAATTTTCGTCAATAAGACGTCAGCTTGCTGCTTGGGAGTATCTGCATTTGCCCACTTTCGTGTCTCTTTGTTATCTTTTTGCCAATAACTTATTAATGATGGATGCCATCATCTTAAACGCATTTTTTGCCAATAACTTATTAATGACGCCTAACAACGGCCAATTGCCCACTTTCGCGTCTTTTTGATACCTTTTGTCAATGCCTTGCCATTAAAGAGTGTTGGCAATGCCAGTAAATTAAATGTACAACGCCGGCAAAAATGTTATATGGGTTACTTACCTAGGTGATGTATTTGGTCCATAAAAAATACGATGCCACATACATAATTACATAATAAAAAGTAGCACTCTGTATGGAGTTATTTTCCAGAAACCGGCTTAGCTCTATTGAATTTAGATTTTCCACATATAAATCCGCAAAGAGTATTATATTTTATCATTTTTATCCTTCCTCCGCATCTTCCGCAAGCCCATTATTGACAGAACGTCGCATTAATAAAAATATTTCATCCTTTCGCCAAATTCCTAAATATCCGCAGAATCTAATTCGGCTTTATGACGACTAAGACCATTCCGACATCGATTTCCCATTAGTCCCGGCCGAAATGGGTCCGGCTAAGCCCCTGAAATTCTCCGACAAAAACACCGAAATGACGAAATAGCAAGTTAAGACGAGCCTGCTTGATTTAAACTGACATGATACACGATGACATTGTTTTAACGCCTTCTTTATGCATGAAAAAATAAATGTGAAAAAGGGTAATAGAATTGCACAAAATTATAGACGCCCGCTGCACATTGTAGTATAAAAGGAACAGTTTAAAAATGTAAATTCGGTGCTCTTTGATAAGAAAAAAAATCACAAAAAGTTTAAAGCAAATAAATCGGCATGCTTGTCTTCGCGGCCGCCTTTGCTATATTTTTTTATGATATGCCGATTGATGCAGCTGGTCATCGCAGAAGGAAATGAATTTTTTGGTCAAAATTCTTAAACTTACCAATCTAACTTAAAATAAGGTGCTTCTTACTGGAAAAATGTTATAAATTATTACAAATGCTTTTTGGAAACCTAAAAGTTATTATATGTTATTATAAATTTACACCCCCTTATCATTATTTTTTTATGGTACAAAATAAACTAAGATATCAGCTTGTTTGGTTAATTCGGTAGTATTCTAATTAGTAATCCGATGATTATTATCTTATATGATATACAGGGTACGACAATAGATATGATTTTTTTAAATGGAATACCCTGAATATTATATCACTATCAAAAAAATCTTTTAAAATGCTTTAAAAAATACTACATTTGATGTGACTATCTCAATTAGTTTCGGAAATATCACCATCCAAATCTGAATAATAATTTTAAATTATTCTTAGAAGCGTAATAGAGATACATCTTCCCAATTTTTTTTAACGTATAAAATAAATAAAAAACACTGTTTTGTTGGGTAGATTCTGTAGAATCCATATCTTTTATCAGAATGCTTTTATCTTTTAGGATATACAGTGTAGGACAAAACATATTAAATTTTAAAATGGAAAACCTTGTAAATTATAAAAAAATCTTGTATCTGTCCTTACACTCAGAAGTAGCAAAAGTAGGAAAGCAATTGTAAGTACAAAAACTGATAAAGAAAAAGGTAAAAAAATCTTTGACAAAAGTAGCGAGACTTCGCGAGACTGCATCAGAAATACAACAATAGCTCTTATTATTTAAACTCTTTTACTTTTTTTAGTAAACAAGGCCAATACTAAACTTAGTAGATTAAATGTTGTATATTTATGTTTACTTAAAATACATTTTCAAGTTTCTTATTACCCCAATAGAAGTCGTCATATCCTTTTATAATTTTGCGTACATGTAGTTTGGAGTATCTACTTTGAAATACACAGCATGAGCCATTAAAATTTCAAAGTTGCTTTTTGGCCAAAATATTGAATTTCTATCCCATAGTGTATCGGCGCGTCACTGTAAAGGATAGCGGCGCCTTTGTATAAAATAGTCCGATTGCAGGCGGCCTTTTTATGTTTTTTTGTATTATTTTCAAAAAGTACCGAATTTGCGCTTTTAAAATGTTCTTACTATAAATGAAAATGATATTATTCAGAAAACCGTTGGCAATAGTCACTACTGAATGTTGTTTGAAAATTATACCAAAGGCAATTGTAAATTACAGAATGCATTATTGTATCGGTTATTACAATTTATTGCTTCCTTACCACTACTTACATGTTTTATACATCACAACTTGTGGTAAACACTACACTGCACAAAAATGAGACCATATTTTTTTTCCATGACCACACACGAAAATGACATAAAACGCACTCCTTAATCATTTAGAAAACGAATAATATCACACGCGTGTTGAAATCCACCACACTAGTGTTGAAAAAAGAATGACAAGTGATTAATTTTTTTTTACAAATTAAATTAATATTATAGTTATTTATATTTAAGGGTTTATTAGATTATAGACTTCCCAGCAAACACTATTTGCCGGCAATGTACATTTTTCATATTGGCATTGATGGTGCAGGCGAATTGCCGGCAAGCATACAAAAATGGCGGTATACCAATCCTGATTAAATAAAGCACGCGTTTTTGTTGCAGGCAAATAAATATTGGATTTTGAAGGCAAACCTTTAACGCACATTCATACTTTTTAAACCATATTATTAACATTGGTATTTAACTAACATTAAAGCAATTTTTTTGATCTGTGTTAATAAAAAATATTATATATATTTAATAGTTTTTGACATACCGATAGATGGCGGAATAGACAATAAACTACTACGTTTGTGCAATATCTTCGCTTTTTATCGTCTAAACCGTACCCATTAGACAAAAATAATTCGAGAGCGGTCTGCGGTAGGTGATCTCACTTAGCTTTGAAAGAAATATCTTCGGCTAGTGTAAAAATCTGCATCTCCAAGTTGGACAGTGTTCCGAGAGATGGTACTTTGCATTGCAAGGAAATTGCATGCAGTAAGGAGTTTTTCCTATTTTAATTTTCAAATAAAATATCGCATCATTTTAGCTTTTAAAAAAAAGTATATGCGACAATTTTCGTCAATAAGACGTCAGCTTGCTGCTTGGGAGTATCTGCATTTGCCTACTTTCGTGTCTTTTTGTTATCTTTTTGTCAATAACTTATTAATGATGGATGCCATCATTTTAAACGCATTTTTGCCAATAACTTATTAATGACGGAAACCATCACTTTATCAGCAACACGTGGCCTAATAACGGCTAAATGCCCACTTTCGCGTCTTTTTGATACCTTTTTGTCAATGCCTTGTCATTAAAGAATGTTGGCAATGCCAGTAAATTAAATGTACAACGCCGGCAAAAAATGTTATATGGGTTTTATTTAATGGAAATGAGATACGCGTTTATTAATAGGCAAACAATTAAACATATGTACTGAATATCAATAGCGTGTCGATAGATCAAAAAACTATCCTACAATTGAAACTTATTTAAAATTTAGATAAATATAAAATATACTGTATTGACAGAACCAATGTGCAATCCTGTATTTTTAATGGTAATATATATTCTATTCTATTCTACTAAACACTTTATTGGCTATAAAATACTACTTCTATTTACAAGGTACTTTATAGATGACGTCGTTCAAGGTAACTTTTTAATGTTGCAACGTCGATTCAGCATACTAGACTACTGTTTTTCATCTCTTTGAAAGTGAGGTTATATGTCACATAACCGCACATATTTATATTTATTACACTCTTTTCGCGGTCTTCGAGTAGTGCGGTTTACGTTTACGTAGAAGTCTACATAGTCTTCACGGGTAGGCGATTGAAAGGGTCGTACGAGCGTAGCTGTACCCTTGGGGATCGAGAAAAGATTCACGCAAAATTGAGGCTTTTTCTTCTGGGGCTAAGCGCTGTGAGTGAAGATTCCTAAAGCCTGAGGTTTTTACGTTTTGGTGTTGAACACACGGTGTCTTTGTATGGTCGAGGAGGTGCGCACGCCTTGCGGAAAAACGTCAGTAGTGAAAGTGACAGTTATGCGCGATACCATTATTAATTTAAATATTTGAATATTTTAAACCGGAATTTCTGGGAGCGGAAAGCTCGACAATCCAGATTTTCCCACCACATTGAGCTGGCAATTGCTTTGCAGCAACGCCATAAACAAAGCAGTATCCAGTTATATATTTATTATTTAAAAATGTATATTTATTTAGTGTTTGTGTCCAGTGATAAGGTGTTTTTACGTAATTTTACCATAAAACACCTAGTTAAAGACATAACAGTGCATCTAATTCTGTTAGGTACCCCGCCCAGCACCCCTAGTCACTTCCCGGTCCTGCAAGTTTGTTAAGTTATAATTAATTAAAAACGGGATATTTTGGATCAGCGTCACTGGTGATTTATTTAAAAAGGGTCTTAAACCAGTAAGAACCATTTATTAAAAAAAAAAACATCAAGACGGTAGAATATGTTTTCGGCAC
This sequence comes from Listronotus bonariensis, assembly GCA_014170235.1. NCBI lineage: Eukaryota > Metazoa > Arthropoda > Insecta > Coleoptera > Curculionidae > Listronotus > Listronotus bonariensis. The sequence goes on from JACEGR010007582.1 coordinate 8,231, forward strand.
TAAAAATAATTTAAGATTAATGATAAATACTTTTTGGTGGTGGGAAAAATATTGTACATGACTCGTGTCAAAAGTGATTTTTATACTCGTGTTGTTGTGACAATCTTCCCACTTGTGTTAAATATATCACTTTTAACACTTGTTATGTAATATACTATAATTCTACAAAAATAATAGAGAAAAATATCTTTACTGCTTGTAATTTTCTTGCACTACAAGGTTGCATCTGTCAAACATTTATGTATTCGATCTGAAGAAGTAGATTTTACCACTGACCAAATGTTTATCTTACAGAGCTAATTGAGATCACCAACCGCTCTCTCTCTCTCTCTCTCTCTCTCTATTATTTTCTTGGTTTTGGTCCCTTCAGGTTCAATCCACCACTCTCCCCTTCCGGACTATGCTTTCCAGGGGTTCGTCGGCGGAAAATCTGGATAATCGAGCTCGTAGCTCCCAGAAATTCCAAAAAGAAAACAAATAATTCAACAATCGATGCAATGCATAAATTGTCGGCTGTCAAACCAAGATCTGCTACTGGTGTTACGTATAACCTTCACTTTCACTACTGACAGTTCCCATGGCACGCCCATCTATTTCCCGCCATTTGAGAAATACCTTGTGTTCACCACCGAACAGGATACCATCAGCTTATAGGAATCTTCGCTCACAGCGCTTAGATCCAGAAGAAAGATGCCGTCAATTTAGCGTGAATCTTTCTTTGATCCCCGAAGGTAAAAACGTTCGTACGACACCTCTAGCCGCCACTCCGGGAAGAACTTTGTAGTCCTCTACGCACGTCCGCACTGTCCGGAGGTCAAACAAAGAGTCCCTACACCAACCGCAGGGTTCCTTTATAAAGTAGGAATGTCGAATAAACGTAATAACTTATTGTCCATCACGCCCTCTGTCGACAAGAAAAACTTAGCCACTCTCAAGAATGTCAAGATGATGTATTTTTACAATTTTGTGGCCCTCGGCTTTCTTTACGTCACTCTGAAATTTTTAGATTAGTAATTATCTCACCCTATTTTTATCGATGCGCTCGAAAATTTCTAATGAATATTTTTTTAACTAATTTTAAGGTTAGTTTTTTATTTATACTGGGAATAGGTTGAGACACATCCTCAACTTTTAGGCGGTTCGAGGTCGGGGACGCAAGGAAGGGCACCTCACGGAGAAAAGTTGGTAAGACTGGGTAAAATCAAAGCTGATGATCAATCCAGTGGCGTCTAGAATTTCCGCATTTTATTTTGCATTGTTTTGAAAGTGATATTTGTTAAAAGATGTAATTCAAAATGTTTTTTTTTAAACAAATACAACTTAATAATAATTAAAAACTGTTGTGTAAACGGTTATTCTAATAATACAATAAACTGTATATCTCTGGCACTGAACAACATGGCCGAAGCCGAATGTCCCGACCCTATATAGACCGGCTTTGACTAATCTGATCCTTTATCGTTAACGGGCGGCCTTATATACGGAGCTCATATTTGGTGGAGGTACATAACCGGGTACAAGGTATCCTTTTGTATATTAATCTGCCGCGTTTAAGTAATCCAGAAATCCCTCTCTGGAGCCCCCTATATTAAAAGTACAGATTTTTGCGAAAATGTAGCAATATTTTAAAAAACATTTCTCTGTATTTTTATTTAAGTTTTTATTTTTTTCCTTTTCAATTTTTTTCTCTCTCTTTTATTCTCTTAAAAAGTCATTATAAAATAATAAAATGAAAAGCATAATGTTTGCATGATGTTACGTTTATGAACATGTGCTATTTATTTGAACCAATATGTGTTGGTTTAAAACAACTACGAACACCCTATCTTGCCATAAAGTCTGTTTTCAAACAGTGCAGGAGAACATTTAGAATAAAGAATTATAGTTTAAAAAATTAATAAACACGCTCTTTTACAATACAACCAGTGTTTTTTTGTTTATTATTGTTTTAAAATTATTTTATATTTTTTGTATTTTTTTCTTTATCTTTGGACAATCCACAAAGGCTGAAAGCCTAAATACTAACGTACCGTGGGTGTCTTAAGCAGGGTAAGAGGAAGTTTGTTAACAGGGGACTTAAAAACTTGAAGATTTGGGGGAAGGAAAGACCTCCGCTGGCAGTAGGTTCCACAGTCTAGAAACTCTAGGGATAAAAGAACGAACGAAATGGAAACTTCGGGGCCTGTCCAATTGAACTGTATTGGGATGCATACGCGCGGCACCACGAGTTTCTCTGTTGGGAACTGCAAGAGGAGGGACTATACTGGATAATTCGTCGGAGCAGAAGCCGTAAAAGTATCTATAGAAGAGCGATAGATCTCCCACAGCTCGACGATGGCCAAGAGAAGGAAGTCTTTGAGTAAGCAAAGGATCATTAATAAGACGAACAGCCCTTCTTTGAGTGGCATCAAGAATGCTGAGGGTTGAAGGGGATGCCATTCCCCAGACATGAGAACAATCTCCAGAGAGGGTCAAATTTGGGACACATACAAAGTGTATAAATTGGAGGGAGAAAAATACTTTTGGCTCGGAAAAGAAATCCAAGCTTTTTTGATTTTAAAAATTATTTTTAACTTTTTAATTTGATGTGCTTTAAAGGCGTGTTTTTAATTTTTTTAACATTATTTATTTTTATTTTAATTTATTGACAAAAAGAAGATATCATGCCTAGATTTTTTAGCGTACGGTACAAAACTAAAGGGGATTTCATATGTCTTTTAGTTCCTTTAAACATACAGTGTGACCACGAATGGACTTAGCTTTGCCTGTAAATTTTTAAATTTTATTATCCCGAAAAAAACAATTTTTTATAAAAATTTTTGCTTTCTTTGAAATGCTAAAAGCTATCTTAAAAATTGCCCTATGATATTAAATTAGATTAGATTAGATTAGGAGGTGGATTACATATCATCTAACACTGCAACCTGCTCAGGTTTATTGTGTGTCCTCCGTTCATAGGTTAGAAGCACGTTATCCAAGCCGGTCTGTTTTATCAGACTGCACAAGCTTAAAACCGGCTCCTTGGTATATCTTGCCGCTTTAGGTTTGCTTCACCCAGTCTTGCAAACCGCAGAAGACCAAGGGCTTCACAGCAGCACCATACGTGTTCTGCGGTTTCTTTCTCCTCCTGGCAGAACCTACATAGGTTTTCTTCTGCCAGGCCTATTGTTTCCAGGTGTTTATTTAGTCTGCAATGACCTCTTAATTGACCCACTATTATTCTTACTGCTTTCCGGTTGTAATTCAAAAAGGTATTTCGTAAATTCTGGCAAGTAAGCCTTAATGAATATTTTCGCTTGACACTGTCCCGGTGTTTTCGTCCACCAGTCCAGTGATTTCCTTATAATCCATGATCTAATATATGACCTTACTTGGCATAATGAAATACCACAGTAGAGCTCGGGACCTACCATTGTCCTGCCAGCCCCTCCCTTACCAATTTATCAGCTTCCTCATTATCTTTGTGACCTTCGTGTCCTGGTACCCAGGCAATGGTTAGCTTGTTGAACGCACCCACCTCTGCCAGGGCAACTAGGCAGTCCCGCATCAGCTTAGAGCTGATTTTGCATAAATCGATTGCCCTAATGGCTGCCTGGCTGTTCGAGTAAAATACTATGATTTTATTCTCATAGCTCTTTCTGATAATTTTACCTAGCACATTGTTCTATGGCTACAATTTCGGTCTGGAACACAGTAGGGTGTTGTCCGAGGCACAAGTTTATTTTTGCCCTTGGTTTGTCCCCATATATGCCTGCTCCAACTCCTTGGTCTGTTTAAGAGCCGTCTGTATACCAGATTAGGTCGGCTTTAATGAAAGTGGCCTGCCCCCCAGTCCTTCCTTTCCGGTATTAATGTTTGAAAACCTTTGATATGCCCTATAACATATAATGTTCCCAAAAAGGCAAAAATAATGTTTTTAAAAACTCTCATAGATTTTTTTCTAAGCGCTTATCATTACTTGGAAAAATTAGGTGTAAGTTAAGTTTTTTTCTTAATTTAATTGTTTTTTAGTTTTTATATGCATACAGTATCAAGTAAAGTTAAAGTGTGTATAAGGAGTAACACAAAAAGTTTTATTCAACAAAATTAAATAAATAAAAGACACAACTCTTTAGTGTCTTTTTTCGTATCTCACTTCGTTTTCTAGAAAACAAATTGAAGTTACTTAAACTCATTCTTAAAAGTAAAATAAAATTTTAAAATAAAAAATAAACAATTTTGAATTTGCTAAATAAAGAAAATAACGATTTCCAATAAACTATACAACTGCCCATTAAATTTATTTTAAGACAAATATTTGTTTTATTTTTATTTTTGCTTTTACACTAAGTTGTCTATAGGTACTTTTTAGAAGAAACTAAAATAACTTTAATATTTTTCTTTAAAACAAATACGGAAAAAATAGAAAAAAAAACCAAAGAATTGGATTTTTAACCGACTATCAGAAAAATATTGTGAACACCTAGTATAAAAAAGTATACATTTTGGGAATTTTAAAAATATACATTTTTGGGAATTTTAAAATAAGTATACATTTTAATTAGGTTAATTAACATTGGTAATTTTGCTAAATAAAGATATACGTGAAGTGTCAAGGTTTTAAAAGTATAAATTAAACAATTTTCTAGGTTACTCTTATAATAATAAAATAAAAACATTAAATAAACCAAGTCGCGTAGAAATGCAAAACAAACACTGGAAAATTTAATTTTTAAAGAAGGAGAAAGAAATTAGAAAGAGTTAAGTAAAGTTAAAGTTTTAGTTAAGCCCCTGTACGGGCTACCCCTAGTGGGGGTATACCCGTACTAAATTAAGTTAGTTTAATAAGTTAACTTAGTTTTGATGGTCCACCGGTTTTATTGTCCCAAAAAGATAGTTCCATGTGGTACATTTGCCCAGTGACGTCAAGTAGTCTTATGTATTTTAAAAATATACGTCACAATATCAAAACTTTAAAAAAGTCAGTAGCGCGCTTTTTGCCAATAATATTGGCTGTGGTGCCAAGTAAGACGCCACTGGACCCAAAAATACTAATATAGGTAGATATTTACAAGCGCCTTATTACAATAAATAGGTGTACCAAATTTTATCCAAATCGGTTAAAGCGCTTTTAAGATATTTAAAAATACCAACTTTTTAGAAACTTTAACGCCCTGTAACTTATAAATAAAGCAAATTCGTACATATATTTATAGAAACTTTTTTCTATAAGAAGACATAAGAAATCACCTTTTTAGGTTTTGTATCGTAGTTAGAAAACACTCTATATACAGTAAAATATAGATGGCGCTAGTCAGGAGGGCTATATATAAACATAGGTATATACAAACAAACATATATGCAAATTGATTTACCTAGATACATATATATTTTTATTGAAAAATTCATGAATTCACAAACTCTTAAGTATTTCCAAACACGCAAAATTTTGCATGACAGGTAGTATGGATTTAGCCACAAAAGATCTACAGCAGATCTTCTTTCCTTCGTATCACACTGCTGGAATAAGTCTCTTGAGTTTCTAGGTGAGTCCCAGATCATTGCTCTTGATATATCCAAAGCTTTTGACCAGGTCTGGCATCCGCACTTCTTAATAAACTTCCCTCCTATGGTCTTTCAACTAAACTCTGCACTTGGCTTTAAGTTATCTATCTGAACGACGTATATCAGTTATTGTGGACGGTTATTCTTCAAGCTTTCACCTAGTAAATGCTGGAGTGCCCCAGGGCTCAGTTCTGGTACCAACATTGTTCTTCTTCACATCAACGACCTTCTCTCGTCCACAACTAATTCCATTCATAGTTTCGCCGACGATAGTACCCTTCACTTCAGTTTTTAGGTTCCTAAACCCATCACTAAACCTGATTTGGAAAACAAACGCAAAGCGATATCTTTTTCGCAGGATCTTAATTTAATATTGGATTGGGGCGCCAAAAATCTTGATCATTTTAATGCATCCTAAACACAATCATGTCGCTTGTCGCGAAAAGAGTCATCAAATACTTATCCTCTACTTATGAGCGACCAAGTTTTACAGAGCAAAGACACCTTCAATCTTGTGTGCGTCACATTTGAAAGTAACCTTAACTGGCATAAACACATTGTATCTATAGCCATGGCAGCTTCATTAAAGCTTGGATTTCTCTTTCGAGCCAAAAGTATTTATCCCCTTCTAATTTATACACTTTATATGTGTACCAAATCCGACCTCCCTTGAAATATTGTTCTCATACCTGGGGCATGGCGTCCCCCACAACCCTAAGCATTCTTGATTCCATCCAAAGAAGAGCTATTCGTCTCATTCATGATCCCTCACTTACAGAAAGGCTTCCCTCTCTTGCCCATCGTCGGACTGTGGGGAATCTATCGCTTTTTATAGGTACTTTCATGGCTTCTGCTATGAATAATTGTCCAGAATAGTTCCTCCACTCCCACCAGAGAAACTTGTGGTGCCGCGCGTATGCATTCCTATACGGTTCAACTAGATGGGCCCCAAACTTCCCACTTTGTTCGTTCTTTTATTCCTAGAGTTTCTAGAATGTGGAACCTGCTGCCCGCGGAGGTCTTTCCTTCCCCCAAATCTTCAAGTATTTAAGTCTCGTGTCAGCAAACTCCGTCTTATCTTGCTTAAGACACCCACGGTACGTTAAGTATTTTTAGGCTTTTAGCCTTCGTGGCTTATCCAAAGATAAAAAAAAATATAGGTGAAGCTTATAAAAGTGTGTTAAAGATAATAAATTTTTCAGATTAAAATACGTAAGAAACTTGCTCTTTACGAGAACCGCCTCTGATGCATTTAACTTTAACTTTGCTGCAAAATCGATTTCGTATTAGAGGCAGCTTAAGGACTCCATTTGCCCCAAAACGCTTTGGGGAATCAAATTTAATCATATGGGCAACCTAAAACATTAAACTATGTCGCAAGAGCCATGTGGGGACAAGTTTCAACACAATATCACTAAGAGCTTAGCTTACCTGGATTAATTGTTAGGTTTAGACACTTGGCTTAGCTATTAAGTTGTTATCTAACTGTATTTTAATTTGAAAGAATGAGTGTCACATAAACATGGTATAGAAGGAACAGTTTAAAAATGTAAATTCGATGCTCTTTGATAAGAAAAATCACAAAAAGTTTAAAGCAAATAAATCGGCATGCTTGTCTTCGCGGCCGCCTTTGCTATATTTCTTTTATGATATGCCGGTTGATGCAGCTGGTCATCGCACTATGGGATAGAAATTAATTTTTTTGGTCAAAATTCTGAAACTTACCGATCTAACTTAAAATGAGGTGCTTTTTACTGGAACAATATTATACATTATTACAAATGTTTTTTGGAAACCTAAAACTTATTATATGTTATTATAAATTTACACCCCCTTAACATTATTATTTTTTATTGTACAAAATAAACTAAAATGTCAGCTTGTTTGGTTAATTCGGTAGTATTCCAATTAGTAATCCGATGATTATTATCTCATATGATATACAGGGTACGACAATAGGTATGATTTTTTTAAATGTAATACCCTGAATATTATATCACCACCAACAAAATCATTTAAAATGCTTTAAAAAAATACTACATTTGATGTGTCTATCTCAATTAGTTTCGGAAATATGACCATCCAAATCTGAAAAATAATTTTAAATGATTCTTAGAAGCGTAATAGAGATACATCTTTCTAACTTTTTTATTTTTTAACGTATAAAATAAATAAAAAGCACTGTTTTGTTGAGTAGATTCTGTAGAATCCATATCTTTCATCAAAATGCTTTTATCTTTTAGGATATATAGTGTAAGACAAAACATATTAAATTTTAAAATGAAAACCTTGTAAATTATAAAAATCTTGTATCTGTCCTTACATTCAGAAGTAGCAAAAAAGTAGGAAGGCAATTGTAAGTACAAAAACTGATAAAGAAAAAGGTAAAAAAATCTTTGACAAAAGTAGCGAGACTGCATCGGAAACACAACAATAGATCTTATTATTTAAACTCTTTTACTTTTTTAGGAAACAAGGCTAATAATAAACTAAGTAGATTAAATGTTGTATATTTATGTTTACTTAAAATACATTTTTAAGTTTCTTATTACCCCAATAGAAGTCGTCATATCCTTTTATAATTTTGCGTCCAAGTAGTTTGAAGTATCTACTTCGAAATACAAACCATGAGCCATTAAAATTTCAAAGTTGCTTTTGGCCAAAATAATGGATTTCTATCCCATTGTGTATCGGCGCGTCGCTGTAAAGGATAGCGGCGCCTTTGTATAAAATAGTCCGATTGCAGGCGGCCTTTTTATGTTTTTTTGTGTTATTTTCAAAGGGTACCGAATTTGCGCTTTTAAACTATTCTTACCATACTTACAGGGCAGCACAAAAATTAAGACGTTATCGAAGTATTGTAGGTGGTACCCTCAAGTTAACACATAAAAACTAACATTACTTCTTAATTTGTTATAACAAAAATATAAAAATACTATCTATAAAAGTCAAAAGAAAAGAGGGAAAGGCTAACATATTTTTTTTTATTTTGCTCTAAGTAAATAAACATGTAAACCTCTTAGACGTTACTATCAAATATAAGTATAAAAATAAGTCACAAACTACCTCTCAAAATAAGCACAGCAACTAAGCAAGTAATTAAACAGTGTACTACTATTTGTAAGGTACAACTAAAAGAACTACTTGGAAACAGTAGTTTGACCCAGTACACCTGCCACCAAAACGCTGTCTTTTAGTTTAATTTTTCTGATTTTTAGGGTCTTTTTCTTAATTTTTGTTAAGGCGATTGGCAGTTTATAGAAGCCAGCTCGCTATACCCCGAGACCAGGACTAAAACGGTCCCATTTCGTAGTTTGTGTGCATTTTTTACGAATTTATTTGTTTCCTATTATATTTGGTTAAGCAAGGTTAAAAACGATTATCATTCCCATTTTAAATGAGTCATCCGAATTCGAAAACCGGTTTCGAATACCGGTTAACCGATATTTGAAAACCGGTTAACCGGTTTTGAAAAATCGGTTTTCGAATATCGGTTAACCGGTTTTAAAAAAGCGGTTTTCAAATACCGGTTTTTCGGATAATCGGTTTTCGAATACCGGTTTTTTTGGATAATCGGACCAAAATCGAAAAGCGGTTCTTCGAATATGAATTAATAGGTTTTTGGTTGATTGCGGTTTATACAGTGGCGTATTTACCAAAAGGCTGAGTAGGCTGAAGCCTATGGCGGCGTTTTTAGGGGGCGGCAGACGTTGTTTAGGGGGATAAAATAGCCTACAGGCGGAAAATATGTAAATGCGCCTTTGGTTTTCGGTTTTAAAAACCGATATCGGTGTATCGGTTTTGAAAACCATTTTCGGTTTTTCGGTTTTAAAAACCGGTATTAAAAACCGGTTTTTAATACCGGCTTTTAATACTCGGTTAACCGGTTTTAACCGAAACCGGTTTTTTTAGTTAGTTAAAATCTGAACAAACTTACGAAAAAAATACAAATGGAAAATTTGACTCTATAAATTTTGATTCTCTTTGAGGGGCTACCAAAGAAATTATTTTTTTGCAAATTCCAAAATTTATATTTTTTTTTGTTACAAAAGAATTATTTTTAGGCCAATAGTATTGTGAACACCTAGTATAAAAAAGTATACATTTTGGGAATTTTAAAAATATACATTTTTGGGAATTTTAAAATAAGTATACATTTTAATTAGGTTACTTAACATTGGGAATTTTGCTAAATAAATATATACGTGAGGTGTCAAGGTTTTAAAAAGTATAAATTAAACAATTTTCTATTTTACTCTTATAATAATAAAATAAAAACATAAAACAAACTGGGTCGCGTAGAAATGCAAAACAAACACTGGAAAATGTAAAATTTAAAGAGAGAAAAGAAATATAAAAGATGATTAGAGAAGAAGTAGGTTGTAAAAGTGAAGTCAAGTATAAAGTTAAAGTTCTAGTTAATCCCCGTACGGGCTACCCCTAGTGGAGGGATGGCCATACTAAATTTAGTTAGTCAAATAAGTTAAGTTGGTTTTAAAAAAATGCAAAGTTAGTTTTGATGGTCCACCGGTCTCATGGTCCCAAGAAAATAGTTCCATATGGTACATTTGCCCAGTGACGTAAAAGTGGTAGTAAAAGTGTATGTATTCAAAATTCTCAACGTCACAGTATTAGGTATTTTTTATTTTTAAGATAAAACAGAAATTAAAATCTGAGTTGTGCCTGAGTAGGCTATCGGCTATAGACCGACATTTAAATACAATTTTTCTGAAAACTATTAAACCGATTTGTAAAAACTAAAGCCTATTATAGAGAAAATTTAAAAGCTTTAAAGCTTAAATATCAGTTGATTTTCTTTTCCTACGACCACTTGTGAAAATAGCAAATAGCACACTGGTTTAATGCATAGAAAATGCGTTATATCACACTAGTGTTGCAAAGTACTTTATAGCACTAGTGTTGCAAAGTATTTTACAATTCTCGTGTGATATATATTATGATGTCATTCCAAAAACTGCTATTGGTTTTTCAAGTGACATATTTATTGTAGTGACAGTAAAAAAACTTTTTACCTACCTTAAACATTAGCGAAAATCATCTTATTAACGTTAAGTTACTACACAGTATTAGCTTTCTTCTAATATTAAAAAGAGTAATAATATAATGCCCGAAAAAATAAAAACATAAACAAAAATAGACATAACCACAAAAACAACTTTCACTGACTCTTCGCTCAGTGGCACAGTCGCTGTATTTTATGCTCCAGAACCGCCCAGAACGACACCATAAGTGTTCCTTTTACAATGTTTTCACATTTTTTCATGTTGTAGAACCGTTCTTGACACTATTGACAGTTCAGAGAACGGTTCAGAACGGTTCTACAAGGTAAAAGGAATACACTAAGTGTTGTCAGGTAAGTAGATCAAATTAAAAATCCCTCTCCTATTTTTGAGCAAGCACTGATAGAGGCAGCTCTTGCCGCTTGATTGTTCGACCTAAAAAGCCAAAGAAAAACTCCTATAGATCAAATTCCTTTCTCTCTGTCTTCGTGTACTCAAACAACTAGTTAAATCTTTTTTTTTGTTTAATCCTTTAATTAAACCTGAAGCTAATACACACTTTATGAATACACTTTCTTTTATCCAATTATAAATAGAATCAAACCTTTCCGACGTTGCCAAATGCTTTCCATATTTTGCATGGTATAACTGACGTTAAGTAGTCGTTTTCTTCTTACTTTTAGGACTTTAGGATTTTATGCATTTAGAATTTTCATATTTTTTCTCAAAAATATGAGGAAAAAATGTAATTTTTACTTAATATATATTACGTTATTACCTAACCAAATCATACATATCAATTTTTATTAAGTGAGGGCCTTTTTAAATTCCAAAATAATAAAAGTTATATAATGCTTCTAGGTAGGTGATTTTCGATGTAAAAATATTGTCAAAACAGTATAATATAGCAGTGAGGAGAAGTACATATCACACTAGTGTTACAAAGTAAAAATCACCCTAGTACCACAAAGTTTTCAATTGTTTTTTATTTTTTCTGTAAAGACAAACTTTAATTTTTTTTGTTGAATAATTTGTGGTCGTAGGAAAAATAGTGTACAGTACTCGTGTGAAAATAACTTTCTTACACTCGTGGGTTTGTCGCACTCGGCTAACGCCTTGTGCTACAATATTCTCACTTGTGTGAAATTAGTCAGTTTCCACACTTGTAATGTAATAATACTATTTTATCTTTTAAAAATATAAATTCTACGACATATTTAAAATGCCTTTTTTGTTCCCAATTATCAGTAACAACTAAAATGAAAAGAGGATAAATTCTTTGATCTAAATTAGTGATTTGCAATCCAATTAAAATTTAACCTTGAGGCTCATTTGACCAGAAAAAATAAGCGGCCCCACCGCCGTTACATGGTTATTAAATAATTTAATTAATTCGGCGCACGTTTTGGTTTTTCTTTGATCTTGTTTAACTTTGTCGGTTGCAGTTTCTTTACGAATATTTTTGTTTTTTTATAAAAAGCTTTTTTAATAGTCTGGCAGATTTTTTTAATGTAATAATTACAAATCTGTTTAGTTACACCTTAGGCGTCATTTTTAATTATAGTTACTAAGCCAGTAATGTGCTTCATGATAAAACAGTTTCAAAACTTTTTTAGAGGGTTTCCTTTTGAGTTTATCACGAATATTCATACCGCCATATACAGGGTGATTCAAAAATCGAACACAGAAACTAAAGGGGGTGATTTTACTTGACACAATAAGGGTAAATAAAGTTCAATTTTTATTTTGGTTTTTTCGCCATATTGCATTTATTTTTTAACAAATCCAGTTGATATTTAGCTCACAAATCGAGCTTTGCAGATTCTAAAATTTTAAGACAAAAGTATCATTTTTAAATACCGCCAGAGGGCACTTTACCTAAAACTTAAAATTTATTTACATCATAAATTTTTTATTTTGACAGATATCGCAAAGCTGGGGTGCCATTTATAGACAATCAGAGACTTAAAAAATAAGGTACTTTGTTGTAAGTTTGAAACTTTTTTTTATTTTTAACACTTCATAGTTTAGAAATTAGGATGTTTAGGACATATGTTTATATAAAGTTTTTTTCTTATTTACTGTTGTAGAATCGCCCTGTAAAGTTTGTCGGTTGAGTTACTGGACACCATGTATGTATGTAGGTAATTTGATTCAAATTGATGAAAACTTTGATGTCTATTGGTGCCTAAACGGTGAGGTTTATCGACTTTAATAAAAAGTACCTTATTTTTTAACTTTTTGATTGTCTATCAGTTGGCGCTTCCAGCTTTGCGATATCTGTCAAAATAAAAAGTTTGTTAAAGTGCCCTCTGGGGGTATTTAAAAAAGTACTTTTGTCTTAAAATTTTTGAATCTGCAGAGCTCGATTTGTGTGCCAAATATCAACTGGATTGGGTAAAAAATAAATGCAATATGGCAAAAAAACCAAAATAAAAATTGAACTTTTACGGCTTGTAACTCGAGTCAGGTTTAGTGAAGGGTTTAGGAACCCGAAAACTGAAGTGAAGGGTACTATCGTCGGCGAAACTATGAATGGAATTAGTTGTGGACGAGAGAAGGTCGTTGATGTGAAGAAGAAACAATGTTGGTGCCAGAACTGAGCCCTGAGGGACTCCAGCAATTACTTGGTGAAAGCTTGAAGAATGGCCGTCCACAATAACTGATATACGTCGATCAGATAGATAACTACAGAGCCAAACACAGAGTTAAGTTGAAAGACCATACGAGGGAGTATATTAAGAAGTGCGGCATGCCAGACCTAGTCAAAAGCTTTGGATATATCAAGAGCAACGATCTGGGACTCACCTAGAAACTCAAGAGACTTATTCCAACAGTGTGATACGAAGGAAAGAAGATTTGCTGTTGATCTTTTGTGGCGAAATACTGCCTGTCAACCTTCTGCTTTATTTCGAAATAAAAAAGATGTATACCTAATCAATTTTAATTCCAATTCTAAGTCATTTTTAATATCAGCCTTTTAATTCACTAATAACCTAATTTTAATGAGCAAAATGCTTAAAAAAGCAAAAGAATAGAAATTATTAAGCTTGTTGCTTCTGTTCGAATTTAAGTCGTCTTCAATAACCGTAAATTAATTTTATTTCGTAATCAGTCGTTCTAAGGCGATTATTTTTAATTAAAAGTAAATTATTTCTCTTGGAAGTCTTTTTCCGAGAAAAGCTGTAATAAATACAATTTATAATTTTTATATAGCAAATTGACCTTTAATTTGGGGGCCTGTTTTAAAGTGTACAGGGTGGCTCGAATTCGACGCTCATCATTGGGATTTCGGAAACCGTAAGAGATACAGGATCGGTTAAATGGAGGCAAAGTTGCGCAATTTGATGCTCAATAAAATGCCGTTTTGCGTTTTTAAAAATTTCGAGTACTTCCGAAGATATTCGAAAAAACTGGAATTTTCAATTTTGGTTTCTATTGTTTCCTGGCTATATTTGTAAAGATAACTTAAAATGAAAAACACGTTTTCATGGTCACTTTTTCTGCTCTGTAATTAAGTGTGATTAAATATTAAATCTGACGTTTCGGCTTCTGGCGACCATAATCAACTTAATTTTTTAAATACGGACCTGATATTTTTTTCAATTTAATTAAATCCTTTTATCACTCTTAAAACACTATATATCTCCACTTTGATATTTGCTGACGTTTCGTACAGATAATTCCATCACCAGAATATTGCATATTAATTTAACCATAATACGGCCCTGAACTACATTTTTAGCTAAAGGTTTAGGTAAAAAAAGAATAAACTTATTACATATTCATAATGTTTTATTGCAACTCATTAATATCTAACTGCGGAAATTACTTTATTAACAGAAACTAACCAGCAGGTACGAATTCAAGGGAGACCTTCATTTAATGTATGGATTGGTATGTGGAGGAACAAAATTATTTGGACCTTTCGTTTACGAAGGGACCTTTACTTCCGAACGATATCTAAATTTGATTAGGAATGATGTCTTAGACGCCCTAGATAATCAACCTTTGGCAGTATTTCAAGAAATATGGTGGCAGCAAGACAGAGCTGCTGCCCAAAATGGAAAGGAAGTAGCTCAATTCCTTTACCATATAGGTATTACCTAATAAATGGTTTTGCAAGATGGCCCGCTAGGAGCCCAGATCTTAGTCCCTTAGATTATTTCCTTTGGGGATATCTTAAGAACCGTTTATTTAAAAATGCACCTGACGACCTTTAAGTACTACGACAAAATTTAATAAGGGAAGTCGCTGCCATTCCTGCGAGAATAATTAATCGAGCTGTATTAAAAATACAAAACAAAGCAAGAAAATGGTGATTAAATTATGTTTATTTTTAATATGGGCATCAAGATAGTATCACAAATTGTTTATGAAAGCTGATTTGTTGTCTACCTTTTTGTATCTTAATAAAGTAATTTCCGCTGTTAGATATCAATGAGTTGCAATAAAAAGATTACGAATATGTAATAAGTTTATTATTTTTTTACCTTCTTACCTAAAAATGTAGTTCAGGGCCGTATTATGGTAAAATAAATATGTAATATTCTGGTGATGGAATTTTCTGTATAAAACGTCGGCAAATATTAAAGTGGCGATATATAGTGTTTTAAGAGTGATGAAAGGATTTAATTAAATTGAAAAAAATATCAGGTCCGTATTTAAAAAAATTAAGTTGATGATGGTCGCCAGAAGCCGAAACGTCAGATTCAATATTTAATCACACTGAATTATAGTGCAGAAAAAGTGACCATGAAAACGTGTTTTTTATTTTGAGTTATCTTAACAAATATAGCCAGGAAACAATAGAAACCAAAATTGAAAATTCCGGTTTTTTCGAATATCTTCGGAAGTACTCGGAATTTTTTAAAATGCAAAACGGCATTTTATTGAGCATCAAATTGCGCAACTTTGTCTCCATTTAACCGATCCTGCTTCTCTTACGGTTTCCGAAATCCCAATGATGAGCGTCGAATTCGAGCCACCCTGTACAGGGTTTTGAATTATATTTTGCCACCCACTTTTAACTATAACCGAAAAGAATAGAAAAAAACGTCCTTTATAAAAATGTCATACTTTTTGTCTATTATCTTTTGAGCCTAAAAACAGCAAAAAATGAACATTAAAAGCTCAATGAAAATGAGGGGGTACTTTTTTTAATGAAACTCTCTGTATATTATGTTACCAATAAAAAGGTCTTTTTAATGCTTTACAAAAATACTAAATTTAATATATCTATCATAAATAATTTTTAACACGCTTTTATTAGCTTGGGTTGTATGTATGTATGTATGTATGTATGTATGTAACGGAATCTTTAAGCTTAATTTTCACCAACTTTCAGCGATTCGATTTCTTTGAAACTGTGCACACGTATCAAGGATCCATGACAATGCAATAATATGCAAACAGTATCCCGTTATCCTGATTAGGATCGCCAGGATAAATAAATTCCTTTATAGATTTTCTGAAGGAGAGTAACAGAGACAGAGCTTTCGGACGTACTCTCAGCATAAGGCTGACAGAAACTTGTTCGGAGTAGTTGCATTCTGAAACCCTATGCAACAGTTAAGCTTTAAATGAAATGATTAGATTACGAAATAGTTCGTGAAACATTTTAATATCACATGTCCGCAGAAAACTAATTGATATATCGAACTAAAAATAAAAAATAAATAATAGTTTAAAAAACTAAAAAACACGCTTTTATATGCAACCGAACTAAAAATTAGAAAATAATTTTTCTTTACAAAGAGTTTGTATTACAGTAATAAAGGTCAAACAATAAATCATAATTTTATACCTCAAAATAGAATTATAATAAAATTTAAGATAATAACAGAATAATTCACTTCAGAGTAAAAAGCGTAGGTTCATTTTACTATTTTTTCATAACTTTTCCCTCATCGATATTTACAAATGAAACAATTATAACATTTAATATATTAAGCACCCCACGCTTTTATTCTAAAGCGAATTATTCTGTTATTATCTTAAATTTAATTATAATTCTATTTTGAGGTATATAATTATGATTCATTGTTTGACCTTTTATTACTGTAATACAAACTCTTTGTAAAGAAAAAATATTTTCTAATTTTGTGCGTGTTTTTTAGTTTTTTAAACCATTATTTATTTATGAAAAGTTCTGCATGGACTAAAGCTTAAAAATGCAATTATCAGATATTAATTTTTGCAGTGTTATACAGGAATGTCAAAAAATATGAATTTTGCTTTAAAAGAAAGTACCCTTATTTTTCATAATATCAAAAATTTTTAAAGGGAAAAGATGTTTACGGTTAGAAATACCTCTTAAATATGCAAATTAGTTTATTTCAAAGAAAAAAAACTTTCATTTAAAACATTTTTCTTGCGAAATAGATAGTTTTCGTAAGATTTTGCTGTTTTGACAGTATTTAAGCATTCTTTACATATAAAATTTCGAAATAAGTATGCACTATTGTAAAAGTCTAAATTTCACCCTTAACACATAAAAAAAATAAAGGAAAAGTTTTTCTTGCAAAATTATTGTATTTGAACGTTAGTTTTAATCCTAAACATCTTTTCTTTATAAACATTTTCGATATTATAAAAAATAAGGATACTTTACCCTTAGGCAAAATTCACATTTTTGTCTAACCTCGTATACCACTACAAAAAATTAATATCTGATGATTGCATTTTAGGTTTTAGACCATGCAGAACTTTATATAAAAAATAACTTTTATTTGTAGAATTGATAATAAAAAAGTTTTCCATATGGTGCGAATTTAAGTAGACACGCTGTATGTTATTATTATTAATGCGATGTATTTAAAAAGAAAGTTAAATTTTCCTCTGACTTTTCTCAAAAGTTAAATTTACTTTAATTTAATTTACTCTTTTAATTTTGTTGCTAATGATTTTCCAAATTAACTGTATTACTTTAAGTGCCTGTTGCCCTCGCTTTAAATTTTGATGACCAACTTTGTCGTGATTAATTAAAAACAGTAACAAACTCGCCAAATGAACCTGTTGCTATGCTCTTTTTAAGCTCTTTATTAAATTTATATTTCTATAACTTACTGTCCAACACCTTTGTTGTTTCTTGTTTTATGGGATTTCGTGGGTGAGAAGTGTCGTGTGTCGAGTATAGTTTCTTCACTTACGGTTTCCAACGAGAAACTCGCGGTGCCGCGCGTATGCATCTCTATACGGTCCAACTGGACAGGCCCCGAACTTCTCACTTTGTTCGTTCTTTTATCCCTAGAGTTTTTGGAGTGTGGAACCTGCTGCCCGAGGAGGTCTTTCCTTCGCCCCCAAATCTTCAAGTCCCGTGTCAACAAACTTCCTCTTACCTCGCTTAAGACACCCACGGTACGTTAGTATTTAGGCTTTTAGCGTTCGTGGTTGTCCAAAGAGAAAAAAAGATGATAAAAAAATATGACTAACCGACTTTAAAAAGATAAATAAAACTCCCTAAAAATTAAAAAATAATTATTAAAAAAAAAATAGAAAAATGAACTCGAAAGAATTATTTCTTGTAAAGGTTTATTTTACGATCAGGTGTAATTTACCGCTCTCATATTATTGCAGTTTAATAAAATACCAGAGACAACAATGAGACGAATAACTGGTCCTACCAATTTGTCCATTGTATTTATCTCTTTCTGGTTTAACGCAAGTTCCAATAAATATGTCTTTGTCTTTCATTATGGCAGGCTATCGTAGATGGAGCAATCATTGCTTTGCCCTGGTTGCCAAATTGTTTACAATTTCTGCATGTAAACTTTAATGTCCTTTTGGCTCACATCTAAATAAGAGAAAGAAAATATACCATGAATCGAATATTTTTAACTTGACAACGTTGCCGCAGGCAGTCACGCCGAAATGTTATTCGATATTTATGTTTAATATTTTTCAATGGCCGATTTGTTTGAACAGTTTGTTTACATTTTCTGTGATTTATTATGTGTGTAAGGGTTTTTTACCTTTAATTGGACTTTGAATATTGACTTTTATTAGTAATCACAGTGTATATATTAAATTTGTGCTTTTCAACAGATAATTTAAGGTAATATTGACATGGTTATCTGTAAGAAAAAATCTTTATAAAAACCAAATAAATGACATTTTTAATTAGGTGTGTGTAATTATTGAACTAAACCCCAATATTTTATATTAATAGGAAACAAAAACAAGTAGCTATATAATTTGAATTTGGCGGGCAAACGATAAAGTCGACTCACGCGCCATCTGCGTTTGCCTTCCTTGAAGACAGACAAGGAAGGCCCAGCAGCTATCTCTCTCTCGGATAATTTATTTACATTAAGTTGCTCGTCTCATTCTTGTCTCTGAAAATACTAAACTTTTTGCACCGCATTCTCCTACATTTTACCAGGGAAACACGCGGCCACGTGCCCGTTGCGGTTATGTGTATACAGACCTTTAAACGTGCCCCGGAGTTATTAATTTATTTTGAGATTTTGTAATTTTAACTAACCAGCTAACAATTTATTATTAAGAATATTTTCTGCTTTATTAATATTTTTTTATATTATAGGTGGATTTAGAACCCAGATCTCAGCCATGCTTAGATATAAAATGGTCAGCTGCCTGTCCTAACGTAGTGGCACCCATAGGATATGTGGTAAGGAAATAAAACAAAGATATTTTAAAAATAAAATATTTTTTTATGTAATTTAAATGACTGCTTATAAAGAGAAAAAAGCTGAAAATCAGATTATTAGGTAAAAATTAATATTACCTGATCATTTATTTTACCTATACAGGGTGTGAAAATTTTGAACATTTGGCGACATTATGAAGTCAATATCCAGTATAGTCCCTCTCCTTGCAGCTCCCAACAGAGAAACTCGTGGTGCCGCACGTATGCCTCCCTATACGGTCCAATTGGACAGGCCCCGAACTTCCCATTTTGTTCGTTCTTTTATCCTTAGAGTTTCTAGATTGTGGAACCTACTGCCAGCGAAGGTCTTTCCTTCTCCCCCAAATCTTCAAGTCTTTAAGTCCCGTGTCAACAAACTCCCTCTTACCTCGCTTAAGACACCCACGGTACGTTAGTATTTAGGCTTCCAGCCTTCGTGGATTGTCCAAAGATTAAAAAAAAATGTTACGGGCTAAGTTACAAACCTATAAAAAGAGTTTTACTTTACAAAATTAATCTATAAATAACTATTTTCTAATTGACGTTATTATAAAGTACACTAACTTTTGATCTTTTAGCTAAAACTTTAAATTTCATTATGAAAATGCATTCCGGATTGTTTTGACAGCACGTTCGCTTCATCGGTTAGAAACTAAATGTATTGAAGTTTCCAAGTTTTTACTTTAAAGTTTTAATTTGTTTCCTAATAACTTTTAAAGTGCAAACTACATTCCTGAATCTGAAAAGAAAATTGATTTAGAATTTTTTTATTAATGCTTTTAATTTGTTATGCCAAATTAATTTCGTTTAATTTTTTTAAAACTTTTATACTTTTATGAACTTTTCTTTTGTAGTACTTATGTATTTTAAATAGTAGGTCATTACTTCATTAATTGTAATCTGCAATGAGCAAAGAACTTAGTTTTACCAATAAAACCTTAAAAATCCGCATTAGGTTCGTCTCATGTACACTAAATTCAAACCCTAAACAACCAAGTTCACAAAGCAAGGTCACTACAGTCACTACCAACAAACTTTTTCAATCATTAGGCCATATAACCATATCCCAAGGACAATTAAATTGTTTTACGGACAACAATTCAGTTATCTAAGTAGGGAAAAATGGTCTAAAATAGCATACTTTACACCTTTTTGCCTATATTTCAAAATATTAATGAGTTTAAGTATAACAAATTGTAAAGTGCCTTTATAACAAGGTTAACCTAATCCAGCATAGAAAAAATATAACCAGTGTTTTACATAATATCTCCAAGTATGTCATTTTAGGCACGGTGTCAGATAAAATGACACAATAGCTTAGGCAAAAATGGCTTATACCTCCAACAGATGATTTTAAGGATTTTATAAAGCAAAAACATATACATTAAATAAATTTAAAACTCATATGTATTCAAATCATTAACATTTATAATATGATTAGGTATGTAAATTATTTTGTTTTCTAATTTAACAACAATGTCACGAAGAATATCTTCGTTCTAGGGAAGACTAAATTGGACTATATGCCTTTTCACACTAGCGAAAGACGGAAAGTCGGGCGATAGACCGACGCTATCGAAGTGTATGAAGTCTTATAAGACCTTTCACACGCACAGCCGACTTTCCGCGCTCTTAACGTGTAAATGGTCTCTTAAGACTCCATACACTTCGATAGCTGATGGTCCGTCGCCCGACTTTCCGTCTTCCGCTAATGTGAAAAGAAGTAAAGCATTTAGCATGGACCCACTTTGAACAATCTTGGCGTAGGTATAAATTTCGTTTTATATTTACCAACCACCAAAAACTCATAAAATATTTTTAGGCCATGACTACATCCACAACAAAATATTCAAATTAAGGAAAACATGTAGGGAAACTGGCCAAAAATGACATACTCAGGTAAAATGACACACTTCATAATTCCTGAATTTCCCACTTAAGTAGTGAACAAACAAAAATAAAAAAATTAGCTGGTTAGTATTTATTTTTTACGACATCGTTAACCATACATTTTATGTTTTATTTGTTTTCTGTTAAATTTAAACAAAATATAATATTTTGTTTAAATTTTTTCTCCCAGAAAACAAATAAAACATAAAATACTTTTATTATATGGCTAAACATTTTTTACTATTCTTTTTATCTGGTTAAGATACCTAATAGGTGTATCTTGTACCAGTTATTTATTTTTTCGAAAGTAATGTTAAACTCTAAAGTGTCCATCAGACATTTCATTTTTAATTTCTTTTTTAGTGTTCTAACAAGTTTCTAAGTAAGTTTTTAGGTAAACTGTTTACCACAATTTTGGTAAACTATTTATTACATTTTTGAGACGCAACCATTGGCCCAGTTCTCGTCCTGGCGTCTTGTTAAGATTTTTATTTTATTGCATTAAAATGATTTCAACCGAGTGCCAATGAACCTTTGTTTATAGATTGAAACCTTTGTATTGTAAGTAACTTAATATTGAATATTTCATTATTTTATTTTTTAAAGTAATAATAACTTTTATTATATTGTGTAAGAGCAAAATAGTTCTTCATAATGTATAAAAGTTTTAATTTCTTAAAATGTTAAATAAACTTTTAATTTTATTCTGGAGAAAAGCCAAATAATATTTTGTTTAAAATTAACCATACATGTTGGTGGTAAGGGGACTCTTTAATAAAACTTAACATTTTATAGGATTAATATTTTTACGCTTCTTAAGCTTTAATCTTAAAAATAAACACAGAAAATCCCTGTTTGTAATAAATTTTTGATATTTGTCAAATTATCACATTTAATTCCTACTATCCCTGTAAGCAACCACCAACCAAAATTGTTAAAAGGAAAAAAGTTGGGTTTCTCGTGGAAATGAAGCTTTTCACGAAAAATTAGCTTGTTAGTAATGACTTGGAAAATTGGTCCAGGGATGCCTAACTATAGGTTTTATTGAAGGGTCTTTTTGTTGGGTACACGTCTGGAAAGAATGGGACCGCTTCGGTCATGGTCCCAGGGTATACGAGCTGACCTTGTTCAGCCCTATTGACCCCTATGAACTGGCCGGTCGCCTGAAACAAAATAAAAGAAAAACCCCTTCAAAAAAACAGAAAATGCTAATTAAAAACGACGTTTCGGTGGCACGTCTACCACCGTTGTCAAGTTAAAAATCAAGTTAACAAATAAAATAAAGAATTCAACTAATATTAAAATTAGAAATTTTACGCTTTTAAGATCGCAAACTGAAAATAGTTTGACACATGTATCACGAGTGACATAAGTAACTGGTGTATTTATTATTTGTAAGACAAAAAGGTGATGAGTTAATTGATTTTTAGTTTTCCTGGGGATACTTCAGTATCGAGCAAAGGCAACCAACCCATACCTGGGATGCTTCGAGTATTTTAGCAAAAGAAACTTGTTCTAAAAAAACGCAAAATCAAAGAAAGTGCGTATATATTATTAAATAAAGATAATTGTGTAGCATCAATTTCACTTAATTTAAATAACACCTGGTTGCCTTTGGTCGATACTGAAGTATCTTCAGGAAAACTAAAATCAATTAACTCATCACCTTTTGTCTTACAAATACACATGTCAAACTATTTTCAGTTTGCGATATTAAAAATTATAAAATTTTTATCATTTCTAATTTAAATATTGGTTGAATTTTTTATTTTTATTTTTTAACTATATTTTTAACTTGACAACGGTGGCAGACTTGCCACCGAAACGTCGTTTTTAATTAGAATTTTTGGGTTTTTTGAAGGGTTTTTCTTTTATTTTGTGAGGCGACCGGCGCATTCATATAGGTCAATAGGGCTGAACAGGGTCAGCTCGTATACCCTGGACCAGGACCGAAGCGGTCCTATTCCTTTCAGACATGTACCCAACAAAAAAACCATCCAATAAATGAATCCGCCTAACCAATATAGAGCATATTTTTAATTATAGGTTTTATGCTATTTTTAAAAAATATATTCAATTCTTCTTCTAAGTCTACAGAGAGGAATACAAACACATGGAAGTCATTGACCCATGAAAATACATCTAACATTTTTATTTTATAAACAAGCTCGCTTTCTTTCCAGATTTATCTTGGTAAAGTTTCCATTGCAAACTTGAAAGGCAAATACTTATCAAACAATAAATATGCAATAAAATTCATTTTAAAAGTACGCTGTCTTGAATTATTTATCTTTTCTATAGTGGAAAATTGCAAAGCGATGCACGTGTGTCGATGGAAACTATTACATGATTACAAGCCTATAACTCATTTTTATTCAGTATACAAAGTAATAAAGGAATACTTTTTACAAATGGGACATAATAATAGAAAAGAGACACATATGTTATATATTTTTTCACGACCATCAAAAAAATGCCTAAACAAAAAAACAAAAGTACTCTATTTTGGTAAACTTCATGAATTGCAACTTGAATTAGTGTTTTCTTTTATTGCCTACTGCACATATATTTAAATATGACCTTTAGATCAGGGTCGATAATTTTTAAAACGAAAAAAAAATATAGTAGAATAAAACCAGTGCCGGATTAGCCATGTAGCAGGTGGCAGCAAATGCTATGGGCCTCGAGCCTTGGGGGCTCCGCGCATGTGCCCCAAAAAAGAAAACACAAATCAACAAAAATTAGGTTGAGGTTCTTTTTCCAATGAGTAGGGAAGTATTTATTTGACATGCCATGCACACACTTTAGCTATTCTCAAAGTAAGCGTTGGCCACACTGTAATTGTATATGATTATGCTGCAAGTTTACAATACTTACAGGGGAATCCCTTATATTGTTTTCGTTTGGAGCTGGTTCAAAAACTCGACCATGTAAATCAACGATTTGAAATTCAAGTGTTTATTGTCATAGTCAAAAATGTACTGGCTGTATAAACTAAACCCATGGAATCATATAAGTGATCAGTGTATTTGGAATACTTCGGCAATTAATGTATTTAACGCTAAAAGAGATTTTGAAAAAAAGTCAAATTATCGTCAGCTCCTACCCAGATGACGTGGAAGATGGTTTGGACAATGTAATGGTGCATTTTGCTGAGCTGCTAAAAAATGTAGCTGCTGGTATTGACAGCAAAAAATAAAAGGCTATTGAACTTCAATTTTATAAAAATCTTATAGAATTTGTGTTTTCTAAATGTGGAAATATTGTTTCTCATTTACTTGAGTTTGATTATCATAAACTGTATTCTAGAAGCGTCTTTTTACCATTAAAATGAATAAAAAGTGTTTAAAGAAACACAATAGAAAAGGACGTTTTAATGACCTCACTATAATAAATATTTAACAAAAAGTACTTAGAAATATTAATTTATTATTAAAAGCCTTTTGTAAATGTTCTGTTTTATTTACATCCTAAATTTCAATAGGAAATGTAACTCAAGGGCCCCCTGTTCAGATTTGCTACTGGCCCTGCGTCGGTTTTATCCGGTACTAAATAAATTCCATTGTAAAAAGTAGAAAATCTAACAAAAATAAAAGGAAAAATAAATTTCGGTCAATTTGGGGAGGAAGGGGGGATTAAAAAATAGAAAACAACAAAAACTTTATACTGTAACTTTTTGAATTTACAATATTAATTTTTACATTTTATTTTGACTTTATATTGAAAAACTACCCTTATTTTCAATCGAAAATTCACTTATCAAAATTTTTCTACCTTCTCGCTATTTTCTCTACATTGGTCTCTTGGATATGTTTTGTTTTGGTTTCAAAAATTATCGACCCTAGTCTTATAAAGATTAAAAAAAACGGATCTGACTTGTTGCATTTAAAAAAAAAATACCATTGAAATGTATTTTTTACACCATTAAAAAGGAGAAATATTGTGACGTATACATTTTGAAATACTTAGGGCTACTTGACGTCACTGGGGCAAATGTACCATATGGAAGTATCTTCTTGTGGGACAATGAGACCGGTGGACCATCAAAACTAACTTTGCATTTTTTAAAACCAACCTAACTTATTTGACTAACTAAATTTAGTACGGGCATACCCCCACTAGGGGTGGCCCGTACGGGGCTTAACTAAAACTTTAACTTTATACTTGACTTCACTTTTACTACCTACTTCTCATCTAATATTTTTATAAATTTTTTTCTATCTTCTTGAAATATCAAATTTTCCAGTGTTTGTTTTGCATTTCTACGCGACCCAGTTAGTTTAATGTTTTTATTTTATTATTATAAGAGTAACCTAAAAATTGTTCAATTTATACTTTTAAAACCTTGACACCTCACGTATATCTTTATTTAGCAAAATTCCCAATGTTAAGTAACCTAATTAAAATGTATACTTATTTTAAAATTTCCAAAATGTACACTTTTTTATAGTAGGTGATCACAATATTAACGAACAAAACTATCCGACTTTTTGGAAAAAGCCGATATTTTGACACGTAAATTTTTGATTGATTGATGAAACTAAGAGTACTTTTTTTGATAATAAGTCAAAATAATTACGAAAAAATAAATACTTTAAACCAAAGGAAAATTAGTGTATTTGGGACATGCAGAGGTACGTTTTCGCCAAGCTTTGTAAAAATAATTCATTTTTTGTAAAAGATAAAAATAAAAAACCAAAAACTTGGGTATTTCAATTCTTCACATAAATTTTGAGGTTATTGAAAAATAATGTAAATACAAAAGATGTAGATCTTCATTGCGTACATTTTTGCTATTAATCTTTTTCTATAAGACTTGTAGTGTTGCCAAAAATCCAGAAAAACCGTAGTTTACACCTAACACCCTTCCCTCTTCCCCTTCCTGACCTTAAACCGCCCACAATTTATTTTTTGTTTAATTTGTGTCATATTCTTTACATTTCCTAATGTGTTTCATCTTCCTATTTTTTTAGCTCTTTTAAGAGCTTTGGCATTGGTCTATTAATGCAATGTAACAGAAAGCAGAGTCACTTTATAAAGGGAATACGACATTCCGCCATATTGAGTAGTGGTTGTTTTGACGTCACCAGGAACTATTTTAGACCAGGTAATCAAACGGGATAACTGTCAACAGCAGTGCTGAAAAATATTGTTTATAGTATTGTGAGAACAATTGTTTGCACAAAACTTTTTATTTATTATTAAGTGGTAACTTTAACAATGCTAAAGGAAATGCACAGTTCTAAGCAATGAATTGATCATCAGGTGTCGAAATGTAGTAATTTTACCCAATATAAAAAACTGTAAAAAGTCAGTGGCGTACTTTTTTTCTCAACAATATTGGCTGTTGTGCCCACTGAGACGCCACTGG
Organism: Listronotus bonariensis; assembly: GCA_014170235.1. Lineage (NCBI taxonomy): Eukaryota > Metazoa > Arthropoda > Insecta > Coleoptera > Curculionidae > Listronotus > Listronotus bonariensis. The sequence goes on from JACEGR010007582.1 coordinate 34,707, forward strand.
ACCCATTTATTTTATTCTAAGTAAAGCTTTACTAGCGCCTAATTACAATAAATATGTGTACCAAGTTTTATCCCAATCGGTAAAAGGGTTTTTAAGATATTTAAAAATATCTACTTTTGTTTTTAATTTACGCCATTTATCTTAGAAACAAGTCCGGACATACGTTATTAGGAACTTTTTTTAAAATCACATAATAAATAACTCCCTTAAGTTTCGTACCGTAGCTAGAAAACACCCTGTATATGTGTTTACTTTTTTACGTCACTTGGTATTTTAAATAAAAATCTTATTTGTTCTGTAAGAGGTATTTGGCCTGTGCAAGTGCCAAGATTTTCAGTTTTATACCTCAGACAAGATAAATAATGCAAATCTAGATAGTTTTCCTTGGGTTTTCTTTGATGTTTACTCTGTGGAAAGTGCTAGATTCTTAGACTTTGCGCGGGTTATGTGAAAGTTAGAATGAACCGTAAATTTGTAAATAAAAATGAACCTGCAAAAGAAATTAGCTTATTTAAGATAATTATTTATTATTAAAATATCAATAATAACTGCCAGTGCCGTACAAATGTTTTTAGCAAAAATTGTTCGTGATAATTATTCCAATTTTATTATAAACCATTAAGGTTCTTAGGTAGGGTAGGCCAGGGCCAGACTTAACAATAATTGGATTTTTAATTATAGATTGTAAATGTTTTAACATTTAGGCATAATTTTTGTGTTATATGATGCTTTAGTTCCTTAGGTACAATGTTATTGACAAAAATTAAAGATTTAAAGAGTAATCTTCTAAATAGATCAATTTTTCCCAAAAAAGTCACTTGTTTATTTTTATCCCTTGCTTGGGGCTAAAATTACCAGCACTAAGGTAAGTATTAACAAAAAAAAATGCAAATGTAATAAGAATGCCTCCCCGGCGGATATCACAGCATCAGCCTGCTATATACCTTTTGCTGCAATTTTTGTTTTATTTTTAAACCGTAGGTATACCCGTTTTGTCAACGTTCTAAATTTGAAATGGATTTAAGTGTGCTTTCTAGCACGTATCTGTATTTTTCAATAACGGTTGGTACGTTGATGCCATTAAAGGAAGTAGCCCTGCCTAAACTTGTTGCTTTAAGGTTTTAAATTGATAACTCAGGTTTTTTCTTCATAAAACTTGCGACCCAGTCATTATGCGCCATTTTATTAACTTTCCAGCATTCTGTTACCTCTTAAATATTGTAAAAAGTAGCACATTGATATGTCAATTTTTTTACTTTAGTGAAAAGTAATCCAAAATATAATATATTTGCACACTTTGTCAACTATTTTGCTATTATTGCTTCATGTTCAGTGACTGACTACCAACCGGGTTTTATTGTAGTATACCACATATTTTAAACCGTATATATCAAGTAAAAAACAAACAAATTTTTAGTAAAGCAAAATAAATAAAAAGTGTGTATTACGTACTCGTATATTCTTAAATAATTTTTTAAAGAAATATTTACAGCACGCCAACCGAATTAGACTAACCTACTTTTATACATAAATATCCAGTTAGATATCTTCTACCAAGTTTAACTTTATCTTTTTGAGTTTAGAATTTGTGAAGTTTAAACTTATATCTAACAATATCGGAGTTGCATTTCCCCGAGAATATGTTTATACACGCAGAAAAGTAAATTTGCTTCTTACTGTTCAAGTTTTCCTTAATATTATTTTTAAAACTTTAACGGGAAATAGCTATTTATGTATCAAAGCGTTACTAGGACTATAATGCCCTGAAGGTCGAAATAGCCCGAGGGCTAGATTTCGACCTGATTGGCATTATAGTCCAGTAAAGCCCGTGGTGCATACAATGCTTTATGTTTTACCCAAAAGAGTTTTTCAATGACTAATTACATTATTTATTCGCAATATAAAAATAAGTTGCACCTGTACCTGTATACGTAAGTAGATAATGAGTGGTGTTAAGTTTGACTTTGATGTTTCTATCAGTTAGTCAGTTGGCATTTTTATTTAACGATTTGCTCAAAATGGAAGAAATTCCACCAAAAATGGATATCACAATATTCGATATTTGAATATTTGTGATTAGCCATTATTAATTATTTTAAGATTATAAATTAAATAGTTTAAGAAGCGAATTTATTTGATGTTAAACTGACAGCTTTAGTATACTTTGATAGCTATTTTCATGGGTGATTTACGTCTAAACCGTTGGATTTAGCGAGGTAAATCAAGAGTACCTTTTTAAAGGCCTGGCATCAGTCATCAGAAAACATGCCAAAAACTACTGTAGCTGTCAACACTAAATAATTATGACAAGAAAATAATTTGCAATGTAGGTAAAGTGCCTTCTAGCGACACACAATCAATGTGAATTGTTACTAAAATGATGAAGCGCAGACGACTTAGCCTATCTTTCAAATATTAGTCAAATTGGTTTTCCTGTAATTAGGCAATTTAAGAAACAAAAAATAAAAACTTAAACTTTGACGACTTGTAACTCGAAAACGAATGACATTTTGAAAAAATTATATGAAGCTCTACCCTTATTTTGTCAAGTAGAATCACTCCCTTAAGTTTCGTGATCAATTTTGAATCACCCTATATATAATTTTATGGAAGAACAAATAAATAAAACAAAATTTAAAATGCCTAAAATAGTTTTTTAAGACTCTACCTTTAGAGACCATTATAAATAATACTACTTTCCGTTTAAGTAATACACAAATCCTATTGAATCTAAAATTGACATTTAATGATACAATATATATGTACAGGGTGTTCATTTAAAACTTTCCACTCAAGTTATCTTTCGAAACGAGACAGATTTAAGAAAATCGCCGAAATACGTCAAGATATTTATTGACGGGGAACATTTTACAAAAATTGGACAGCGCACCTTTAACCCCTTAACCACCAGGGCCACCACTTCAAAATTCTTAAATGAGAAGGCGGGTCGAGTGATACATCATTTTAAAGCTCCTGGCGAGTACTTTATAATCCTAGAATATGGAGTCAATATCTTCACTCTATTACAAAATGGCGGTACTTTAAAAATTACCTAAATACCTGATTTGGATGGCCATATTTCCGAAACTAATAAAGTTAAATGTACCTAATGTGGTGTTTTTTAAATCTCTTTTAAAGGTCTTTTAATGGTGATACTGGTAGTAATATACAGGGTAGAAGAAAAAGTACATATTTTTTATTTAAGAACCCTGTATATTATTTTACCATTAAAAGATCTTTAAATGAGCTTTAAGAAAATATCACATTAAGTACATCTAACTTTATTAGTTTCGGAAATATGACCATCCACATCAGGTATTTAGGTAATTTTTAAAGTACCGCCATTTTGTAACAGGTGAAGATATTGACTTCATATTCTAGGGTTATAAAGTACTCGTCAGGAGCTTTAAAATGATGGATCAATCGACCCGCCTTCTCATTTAAGAATTTTGGGGTGGTGGCCCTGGTGGTTAAGGGGTTAAAGGGGCGCCGTCCACATTTTTGTAAAAACGTTCCCTCTCAATAAATATCTTGACGTGTTTCGGCGATTTTCTCAAATCTGTCTCATTTCGAGAGATAACTTGAGTGGAAAGTTTTCAAATGAACACCCTATATATATATATATATATATATATATATATATATATTATAAAATGACGTCTGCCGCTCCCGGGGTCATGGAATAGAAGAAAATAAAGTTAACCAATATTGTATGTGCAAATATCAGTCACATTTTATATAGATATTGTTCTCTATATCATGCCTGCAAAATCTCTTTGACAAACTTTGAGAGCAAACATTTCCTAAACAAGAATTTTCACAGAAAATTTCTATAAAACTGCGCTGTTATCCATTATTTATCTTTCTACGAAAAGAAAATTGAATAGCGATGATCGATCTACGTACATTGATAAACAATTTGTTTTATATTATACAGTGTGTCCCAGGATAGGGGTTACAAGATGACAAATAAATCAAAAATCTCGAAATTTTAAAACGACATCTTTGAAAAAACTGTTTGCATGGTCCAAAACTAAGAAATAGAAATATTTGCTCCGATCGATATATACAGGGCAAGTTATTAGGTTAAAAATATAAAAAATGCTCTGACGTTATAGTAAGAACAATTTAAAAGCGCAAATTCGGTACTCTTTGAAAATAATACAAAAAACATAAAAAAGGCCGCCTGCAATCGGACTATTTTTATACAAAGAGCGCCGCTATCCTTTACAGCGACGCGACGCGCCGATACACTATGGGATAGAAATCCAATATTTTGGCCAAAAAGCAACTTTGAAATTTTAATGGCTCATGCTGTGTATTTCAAAGTAGATACTTTAAACTACATGCACACAAAAATAGTTTTTGTACTTACAATTGCTCTTCCTACTTTTTGCTACTTCTGGAGTGTAAGGACAGATACAAGATTTTTTTATAATTTACAAGGTTTTCCATTTTAAAATTTAATATGTTTTGTCCTACACTGTATATCCTAAAAGATAAAAGCATTCTGATGAAAGATATGGGTTCTACAGAATCTACCCAACAAAACAGTGTTTTTATTTATTTTATACGTTAAAAAATAAAAAAAGAATGGGAAGTTGTATCTCTATTACGCTTCTAAAAATAAATAAAAATTATTTTTCATATTTGGATGCTCATATTTTCGAAACTAATTAAGATAGAAACACTCTATTGTAGTATTTTTTTAAAGCATTTTTTAAAAGATTTTTTTGGTGGTGATATAATATTCAGGGTATTCCATTTAAAAAAATCATACCTATTGTCGTACCCTGTATATCATAAGAGATAATAATCATCGGATTACTGATTGGAATACTACCGAATTAACCAAAAAAGCTAACATTTTAGTTTATTTTGTACAATAAAAATAATAATGTTTAGGGGGTGTAAATTTATAATAACATATAATAAGTTTTAGGTTTCCAAAAGTATTTGTAATAATTTATAATATTTTTCCAGTAAAAAGCACCTTAGTTTAAGTTAGATTGGTAAGTTTCAGAATTCTGACCAAAAAAAATAATTTCTATCCCATAGTGCGATGACCACCTGCATCAACCGGCATATTGTGAACACCTAGTATAAAAAAAGTATACATTTTGGGAATTTTAAAAATATACATTTTTGGGAAATTTAAATATAATTGGGTTACTTAACATTGGGAAATTTGGTACATAAAACAATACGTGAAGTGTCAAGGTTTAAAAAGTATGAATCAAACAATTTTCTAGGTTACTCTTATAATAATAAAACAAAAACATTAAACAAGCGAGTAGCCTAGAAATGCAAAAACAAATACTGAAAAATTTAATATTTAAAGAGAACAAAATTTTAAGACGGGGATTGGATTGATTGTTTATCAGATAAGAAAGAGTTAGTAAAGTCAAGTAAAGAGTTAAAGTTTGAGTTAAGCCCCGTACGGGCTATCCCTAGGGATATGCCCGTACTAAATTTAATTAGTTCAATAAGTTAAGTTGGTTTTTAATGCAAAGTTAGTTGTGATGGTCCACCGGTCTCATTGTCCCAATAGATAGTTCCATATGGTACATTTGCCCAAGTGACGTAAAGTGACCCTATATATGTAATTCCAAAATTTAAACGTCACATATGGTGGAGGCGCCCCCGTTCCCAGTGACCTTGTGAAACGTCGGTTATGGTAAGCTGTGCCCGCCCCAGTTCCAGTGCCCTTTGTGAAGCGATAGGAAAAGTCGCTTATGGTACGCCCTTCCTACCCCTCAGTTTATTTGTGGAAGAAAATACCATATATATGGTAAAGGCGTCCCGTTCCCCGGAGAAGAAATGTGTGTGAAAGGACGAAGATGGGGAAAAATATGTTGCGTAGCGTAGCTGCAAGGAGGTAGCAGCGTAGCTACAAGAAAAGGAAGATAAGGTATATCTTCAGTTTTCAAATATGGCTAAATGGTGTTAGCCAGAAGTGATAAAGAAGAATATGGAAATATATTTATTTGTGTCGAAGTTGTATGGTACGTCGTGAAGACGGAGTTCAGAAGCAGCATGAGGCTGCATTAGCACTGGAAGCCGCAGCTCTAGTATGGGGAAGAGCTCTGAAGTATGGTCTTGAATGGTGGGGTACAAGACAGTTAAGCGGCCCTGAGAAAGCTCAGGATATGGGTAAATTGGCACGCGGCTGCAGTAACCTGATGTAGAAAAAGAAAATGGGAATGAAAGGCAGACAATGGTACGTGGAGAAGTACGGGACAAATGGCCAATGGAACGCACCATCAAAGACATGGACAGGCAGGCAAGGTGGATGCAATTTTTTTATAAAGGCTAGTATAAGAAAAATGTGGAATATTAGGTTAATTTCTAAGTATAAATATTAAAAAAATTTTGATTTTCTTTTTATGTAAGAGATATTTTTTTGTTTTTAAACTATCCAATAAATTTAAAAAGAGCAAAAGATAAAATAGAAAAAAATCACCTAATTAATAGTACAAGTAAAACATAGGTAATTATTTTCTTTCCCACTGGTATATTAAATAAATCATTGAATTACCTTTTTAATGGTTCAACGTTTTGCTGACGAGACAAGGCCAAGTTCACTTTTATTGTTACAGGACAGGTCAGTTTTAAATAACACAAACTTTTTTTTCTTATTTAGCTGTTTGTGTAGTACATAAATATCTAGTAAACTTAAAGATTAATAAAAAAATACAATTTATGAGTAACAATAATTAGGTCATTTTTTGTCTAAAAATAATCTTACCGTTAAAACTATATTTATTTAAAGTACCTACTTAAAGAAAAGCTTAAAAAAGGTTTTTGACAATTAAGCTAAAATCTTATTTGAACTAATTATTTCAGCAAAAACATCTCTAGAACTTTTTAAATAATTATTTTAGATAATTTATCCGGAAGAATTTTTTAAAATTTCAAAAAAAAGAGTCATAATGTTAAATATAACCTAAATGAATTATTTTTTAGAAAAAAAACTATTTTTACATTTTTTCGTGCATTTTTTTGAAAAAAATTAATTGGAAAAAACAAAAAATTTAATAAAACGTTAAGATTATTTACGATAAATATAATTTTTATAATAAGTAACATAATGTTAGGTTTTAAATATTTGTAAGCTATATGGAACTATCGTTTTTCGATAATATTGCTATTTTTTTAAAGGGGTTAAAGTAAATTTGGCTCATTTCTAATAGCGTTGTGGGTCCAACGCTTTCAGGGAAGGGGCATATGTGAACACCTAGTATAAAAAAGTATACATTTTGGGAATTTTAAAAATATACATTTTTGGGAAATTTAAATATAATTGGGTTACTTAACATTGGGAAATTTGGTACATAAAACAATACGTGAAGTGTCAAGGTTTAAAAAGTATGAATCAAACAATTTTCTAGGTTACTCTTATAATAATAAAACAAAAACATTAAACAAGCGAGTAGCCTAGAAATGCAAAACAAATACTGAAAAATTTAATATTTAAAGAGAACAAAATTTTAAGACGGGGATTGATTGATTGATTGATTGGTTTATCAGAGAAGAAAGAGTTAGTAAAGTCAAGTAAAAAGTTAAAAGAAATATAGCAAAGGCGGCCGCGAAGACAAGCATGCCGATTTATTTGCTTTAAACTTTTTTGAGATTTTTTTTCTTATCAAAGAGCACCAAATTTACATTTTTAAACTGTTTCTTCTATACCTACTTTTATTTTTTTAAATAAAACAAAATTGTATTAGTATTTAAATGTTGTAGAAAATTTAATTTTATGTCAAAATTAAAACTTAAAGCATAAAAATAAAAAATATGTTATTGTCAATTTTTAATATTCCGCATTGCAACTTAAATAATAATTAAAGTGGAAGCATAATTCAAAATAAAAAAATAAGATTAAATATGAGTGCTAATGCGTTATGTAAGAAAATTGGCAAAGAATATTTTTTTCTTTAATTTCCTTACTTTAAATTTCAACATAAAATTTAATTTTCTTCAACATTTACTTACAAAATTTTGTCCTATTTTTAACAATAAAGTTGATTTACTTTTGATTATTTTTCATATTTTTAGTTATAACTTTCCCTGTATATTACCAGTCGGAGTTAAATTTTGTATTTCTGAGTTTTGGATCATGCGACCAGTTTTTTAGAAGGACGTTTAAAAATTCCAAAGTTTTTGATCCTTTTGTCCTCTTGTAACACCTATCCTGGGACACATGGTATGTCTGTCTGTTATAGTATAAAATGTAATAGAAAAAGTATTTTCTTAAAATGTACAAAAATTGTTTTAATTCTACATAGAAATTTCACTAATTCAACAATAAAGCAATATAAAAATATGTTTTTGCCATTTCCTGTCATGGCCTTCTATGAAAAGAGGAATCATGAATAAAAATGGGAATTTTTTGTAATGTTTAAAATAAAAATTACGTTCAAATAAATATTATTATAAATAGGTTCGACTGTTGCCCCCTAGGTGTTGCACTGCAGCCTTAAGGCTTATTGTCCCTTGACCCCTACTCCTTCCCATTCACACACCATTTATTCCATAACTTGGATGGTTGCTGCTCGGTCCGTTTGTTTACCTCCGAGCAGAATACCGCGTGCTCGGTCACCCACCCAAGGTATGACCGCGCTCCTAGCTGCTTAACTCCGGTGATCGACAAGGCCGACTCCACCGGAGCAGCCACAAGCGCGGCACTATTTTTATAATACAGGGTGGACCAAGTTTTTCGTGTCAAATTTTGATAGTCGATAGGAAATATTTTTAAAAATTACGTTCAAATAAATATTTTTAAAAAGCCCAAAAAGTGCTTAATAAACATGAATAAACGTATACAGGATGTTCCATAAGAACAGAAATATGTGAGCAATTTTCTCGAAAATGGCCCACCATATAAAAAGAACCAATTGGTCCATAATATTCTACTTAAATAAATAATAGTTTAAAAAAACTAAAAACACGCTTTATATGTAACTGAACTAAAATTAGAAAATAATTTTTTATTACAAATGAGTTTGTATTACAGTAATAAAAGGTCAAACAATGAATCATAATTATATACCTCAAAAATAGAATTATAATAAAATTTAAGATAATAACAGAATAATTCACTTCAGAATAAAAGCGTGGGGTGCTTAATATATTAAATGTTATAATTATTTCATTTTGTAAATATCTATGAGGGAAAAAGTTATGAAAAATGGTAAAAATTTTACTCTGAAGTGAATTATTCTGTTACTATCTTAAATTTTAATATAATTCTATTTTGAGGTATGTAATTATGATTCATTGTTTGACCTTTATTACTGTAATACAAACTCTTGGTAATGAAAAATTATTTTCTAATTTTTAGTTCGGTTGCATATAAAAGCGTGTTTTTTAGTTTTTTTAAACTATTATTTATTTTTCATTTTTTAGTTCGATATATCAATTAGTTTTCTTAGGACATGTGATATTGAAATGTTTCACGAACTATTTCGTAATCTAATCATTTCATTTAAAGCTTCACTGTTGCATGGGGATTCAGAACGCAACTACTCCGAACAAGTTTCGGATAACGGATAACGGGATACTGTTTGCAGATTATTGCATTGTCATGGGTCCTTGATACGTGTGCAAAGTTTCAAAAAATCGAATCGCTGGAAGTTGGTGAAAATTAAGCTTAAAGATTCCGTTACATACATACATACATACAACCCAAGCTAATAAAAGCGTGTTAAGATCTGCACTTACCTACTTAATTTTTTTTATAACTAATAGCAAACGAGTTTAGGAAAATTGTAAAAACGACAAATATTTGAAAATAACCACAATAGCCCTGAACTACTGTTGTTTTCCCAGAAAAAGAGATCGAAAATCCTTAAATTTTGATATTCCTTACGGTTTTCAAGATACCCCGTAAAACTATAAAAAATTAAATATCCTGTACATTCTAGCCTTAGTTGGCTTAGCTTTAATACCTTTAAACATAAGACATAAAAGTTTTTTTAATAAATAGGATTAAAGAAAAAATATACATACTTAACAATTTGGCATTGGACGATACACATTTTCTTTTTAATATTAGCACGACCGAAGGCCTTATGATAAACATTTATTAATAGATGTATTTTATTTTTATTGCTTAATGAATACCTAATATAAAAAAGTATACATTTTGGGAATTTTAAAAATATACATTTTTGGGAAATTTAAATATAATTGGGTTACTTAACATTGGGAAATTTGGTACATGAAACAATACGTGAAGTGTCAAGGTTTAAAAAGTATGAATCAAACAATTTTCTAGGTATAATATAATAGGTATATAATAATAATATATATAATAGGTATATAATAATAATAAAACAAAAACATTAAAAAAGCGAGTAGCCTAGAAATGCAAAACAAATACTGAAAAATTTAATATTTAAAGAGAACAAAATTTTAAGACGGGGATTGATTGTTTATTAGATAAGAAAGAGTTAGTAAAGTCAAGTAAAGAGTTAAAGTTTGAGTTAGCCCCGTACGGGCTATCCCTAGGGATATGCCCGTACTAAATTTAATTAGTGCAATAAGTTAAGTTGGTTTTTAATGCCAAGTTAGTTGTGATGGTCCACCGGTCTCATTGTCCCAATAGATAGTTCCATATGGCACTTTGCCCCAGTGACGTCAAGTAGTATTTCAAAATGTCAACGTCATATATGGTGGAGGCGCCCCCGTTCCCAGTGACCTTTGTGAAACGTCGGTTATGGTAAGCTGTGCCCGCCCTAGTTCCAGTGCCCTTTGTGAAGCGATAGGAAAAGTCGCTTATGGTACGCCCTTCCTACCCCTCAGTTTATTTTTGGAAGAAAATACCATATATATGGTAAAGGCGTCCCGTTCCCCGGAGAAGAAATGTGTGTGAAAGGACGAAGATGGGGAAAAAATATGTTGCGTAGCGTAGCTGCAAGGAGGTAGCAGCGTAGCTACAAGAAAAGGAAGATAAGGTATATCTTCAGTTTTCAAATATGGCTAAATGGTGTTAGCCAGAAGTGATAGAGAAGAATATGGAAATATATTTATTTGTGTCGAAGTTGTATGGTACGTCGTGAAGACGGAGTTCAGAAGCAGCATGAGGCTGCATTAGCACTGGAAGCCGCAGCTCTAGTATGGGGAAGAGCTCTGAAGTATGGTCTTGAATGGTGGGGTACAAGACTATCTAGCGGCCCTGAGAAAGCTCAGGATATGGGGAAATTGGTATAAAGTTGCAGTAACCTGATGTGGAAGAAGAAAATGGGAATGAAAGGCAGACAATGGTACGTGGAGAAGTACGGGACAAATGGCCAATGGAACGCACCATCAAGGACATGGACAGGCAGGCAAGGTGGACGCAATTTTTTTATAAAGGCTAGTATAAGAAGAAGTGAAATATTAAGTTAATTTTTAAGTATAAATATTAAAAAAAAATTGATTCTCTTTTTATGTAAGAGATATTTTTTTTTTGTTTTTAAACTATCCAATAAATTTAAAAAGAGCAAAAGATAAAATAGAAAAAAATCACCTAATTAATAGTACATGTAAAATATAGTTAATTATTTTCTTTCCCACTGGTATATTAAATAAATCATTGAATTACTTTTTTAATGGTTCAACGTTTTGCTGACGAGACAAGGCCAAGTTCACTTTTATTGTTACAGGACAGGTCAGTTTTAAATAACACAAACTTTTTTTTCTTATTTAGCTGTTTGTGTAGTACATAAATATCTAGTAAACTTAAAGATTAATAAAAAAAAAATTACAATTTATGAGTAACAATAATTAGGTAATTTTTTGTCTAAAAATAATCTTACCGTTAAAACTATATTTATTTAAAGTACCTACTTAAAGAAAAGCTTAAAAAAGGTTTTTACCAATTAAGTTAAAATCTTATTTGAACTAATTATTTCAGCAAAAACATCTCTAGAACTTTTTAAATAATTATTTTAGATAATTTATCCGGAAGAATTTCTTAAAATTTCAAAAAAAAGAGTCATAATGTTAAATATAACCTAAATGAATTATTTTTAGAAAAAAAACTATTTTACAATTTTTTCGTGCATTTTTTGAAAAAAAAATTAATTGGAAAAAACAAAAAATTTAATAAAACGTTAAGATTATTTACGATAAATATAATTTATATAATAAGTAACATAATGTTAGGTTTTAAATATTTGTAAGCTATATGGAACTATCGTTTTTCGATAATATTGCTAATTTTTTTTAAAAGGGTTTAAAGTAAATTTGGCTCATTGCTAATAGCGTTGTGGGTCCAACGCTTTCAGGGAAGGGGCATATGTGAACACCTAATATAAAAAAGTATACATTTTGGGAATTTTAAAAATATACATTTTTGGGAAATTTAAATATAATTGGGTTACTTAACATTGGGAAATTTGGTACATAAAACAATACGTGAAGTGTCAAGGTTTAAAAGTATGAATCAAACAATTTTCTAGGTTACTCTTATAATAATAAAACAAAAACATTAAACAAGCGAGTAGCCTAGAAATGCAAAACAAATACTGAAAAATTTAATATTTAAAGAGAACAAAATTTTAAGACGGGGATTGATTGTTTATTAGATAAGAAAGAGTTAGTAAAGTCAAGTAAAGAGTTAAAGTTTGAGTTAAGCCCCGTACGGGCTATCCCTAGGGATATGCCCGTACTAAATTTAATTAGTGCAATAAGTTAAGTTGGTTTTTAATGCCAAGTTAGTTGTGATGGTCCACCGGTCTCATTGTCCCAATAGATAGTTCCATATGGCACTTTGCCCCAGTGACGTCAAGTAGTATTTCAAAATGTCAACGTCATAATATGTTAAAC
>JACEGR010007583.1:0-47481 GCA_014170235.1 Listronotus bonariensis
GATTCAAAAATCACCCTATATTATTCTTACACACTATATATAGCAGCATGATAATAATTTTTAGTGCTCCAGGTAAACTCCAAGATAATGACTATCTGCAGAAATAGCAGAGGGGAAAATTTAGCAAACATTGTTTTTAAAACAAATGTATTGTTATTGTTGTTACAATTTAAAACATTTTAAAATTCATTACATTTTCTTGTTTCCTTGCTAAAAGGTAACGTCATTTATCTCACGTATTTAACCATGTTTGAATACATCGCGGACAATAGTTATCTTTGTCGAGCAGGCGAATGCATCGAACTCATTAAAAACTTTGTTTCGGTCATTTTTTGTAAACTTTTAACGTGGATGTAAATGGCAAGTAAAAAATGTTAATATTCGGTTTAAACTAAAGTACATATTAACACTTAAAAAATTAAATCATAATCATAACCTAAACGTTTATTGCGCTGTGACGCAAAGGTTGAAAACCTACATTTTCTTGATCCTCATGTTTATGTCGTCATTTTCGAATACGGTTTAAATCACTCCGACGAATACAGTTAGCAGGAAAAATTGACTCAAGAGACTCTTAATGTTGTTATAAACTACACTGTTCTTCTAAGCAAAATTTAGGATTTTATTTAAAATAAAAATACTATAGTTCCCATTAGGGACCCTTACAATAAAGTATTTAAAAGGTATCTATTATATAGGTGCATATTATCTGTTAGATAAACAGATAATATGCAAGAAAACAAGCTAGATCAAGCTTTAAAAACTTCTTTTTTACGGACATATGTCCTCAAACGTCCTTTACTTTTGAGTGTTAAAATATATATATATATATATATATATATATATATATATATATATATATATATATATATATATATATATATATATATATATATATATATATATATATATATATATATATATATAATATCCTAACCATTCTTTACCCACTCCTATTTTAATTTGGTCGTGTTATTAATGACATTGGGGTGGTAATTTATCCCTAACTTAATTACAGTTAATCAGTCCAGTGGCGTCCTGGAGAGGCAACTGAAGAAATATTTCTAACATAAGACGGTACGCCACTGACTGTAATTGGGTGTAAAATTTTGTGTTTATTTGGATTAAAAAAATAAAATTACAGCTTTTATGTTCCATAATACGAATAAAGTATCTTGTTTAGTTTAAGAGAACAAAAGTCCACAAATTTGCATATTTTAAGACCTTAAAACTTTTGCTTTAAACAATTAGGTTTTATAATTTGTTATTAGCAATTATGCGAAAAAAATAATAAATATTTATTTAAATATAATTTATATCTAGTATTATCAGTTTTTGCTAGAATAAGTGTTTTTGAAATTTTTAGTTTATTGAAAATTCCAAAAATAATCCCCTTAAATATTTGCATATGATTAAGGAACACCCTGTATAGCTAAATGTCGTTCTAATTATCAAATAAAATCGTTTAAAAAGTTTGTCTTACTATGGCTGCAGAAGTGTAAAGTATTTGGATGATTTCGTTAACCAAGCACAAGACTGTACACCTCATTTTAGTTGACTTAATTTAGTTGTTTAATTGAAAAAGCTCTTACTAGCGATTTGTCACCTACATATAAATAATGTGATAAACAGCTTTTTCAACAACAAAAGAGTGTTTTTATAGACAACAAATATGTTTTACAATATAAGTTGTAAGCCATATATGTGCCTCTTACTTTAAACTTAAACAAATACTTTGAATTCTTGTGTATGTATTGAATACATAACAATTTTGTATGAAATTGGCTAAATATTTTAAAAATTTAGTTTTGGGTAAAAAAGTTGTATTTATTGAAATAGGTAGGAGGGCATCTACTGGTGACGAACGACCTGAAAAATAAAAGTTTAGAAAATTCTAGATACACCAGTTAGTACTATTGAGTTGAGGGTCCAAAGTCAACAGGGTTATGGTACGTTTACATCTCACATTTATTGTATGATATTTATGTCAGAAAGAAATTCTGATTACTGTAAATAATAAAAAATATCTATTAAACATAAACTTTTGACCGTTTACATAGGCCAGAATTTCTATTTGACTTACATACTATGCAATAAATGTCCGATGTAAAAGTAACATTACATTTTGTCCTCAATATCACGAAGTGGCATATCATATTTGTTTTCACATAAGTGCTTTTGGGTCTCATTTTGCAGCTGAAATTAATTAATTTATTATATTTCTATAACTTTAAATATGAATAACTTGTGCCAATTGGTGATAAGGAGCAACTTTTTTAAGCAATTATGTCGGATCTATTGAATTTTCCTATTTTTTGAGATACGCCACTCCTTGATATTGCCGACAATTTGTATGCCACTTACTTGGTAAAAAAAGTCTTTAATTTAATATCTTAACAAAGAACGAAATCCTTAAAATAAAAAAGAAAACAAAATTAAGCGAAAAACATTATTTTTAAAATGTCCTAGGTTTAAAATGGAACCTTGACAACTTTATAGTCAAAGATCCGAAAAGGTTACGATCTTTACCCATGTGTTTATCGAATAGAAATTGTTTTATATTAAATATAGTATTTAAAAACAAAGGTATCGCCATAGAATTGCCTAAAAAGTGTGGACAAGCTATATTTCATTTAAAACATAACCTCAAAATTTTTAACACACCCTGGTAAAAGCAAATTTTCCTATCTTTTTTATCTACATAAGAGTAGATAATTATAGCACTAACCATATTTTTTAAAGTACAGAAAAATGCTCATAAAAAGCTTAAACCACGTTATTCTTTGGTCCTGCATAGATTGACCTAAAATTTTAACAGAAGATAGGAAACAGACAAATAATCAAAATCTATATTGAATTGAAGGCCGCCAAAACCTTACCAAAAGGTTATTCTAAGCAAAACATGTATTCTAAATTATTTTTGTAAAACCAAATATAATCATAGCATAATTTTCTTTGGTAAAACTAATATTATTTAAGTTATTTGTTTGGTGTTTAAAAGTAACCATTTTTCAACGATAAAATCGAGGTTTTTAATGATTTTTGAGCTATAAGGTAACTTTTTTAAACACACTGTATAAATTAACATAATTTTAAGGAGGTCCTATTTGGAAATCATACAACTCTTATTTAGGATTTTTTTTCAATTTCATCTAAAATAACAGAAATATTTTACTTTCTTGGACCAATAATA
This sequence comes from Listronotus bonariensis, assembly GCA_014170235.1. NCBI lineage: Eukaryota > Metazoa > Arthropoda > Insecta > Coleoptera > Curculionidae > Listronotus > Listronotus bonariensis. The sequence goes on from JACEGR010007583.1 coordinate 3,194, forward strand.
GTATAGGAGGTAGTTACGTTTTTCAAAAAGAATTTTAGGTCAGCCAATTTTTTTATATGTTGTTTTCCTTTCTCTTATGGTTAGACCCTGGGCTCTCTGGCTGGCGGTAGTGGTTGCGTATATTAGTTTGCATCCTACCTGAACAGGTAATAATCCAAGAAAATATTTTAAGAAACCTAATTTTTAATTTCTTGTCTTTAGATAGTTTTACCAAACCTATTTTTTTAATTGCCAGACACTTTTATCATCGCCTATTATATAGTCATCCCCCTTTTTACTTTTAAACCGCTCGACCAAGGTCTGCATTTTTTGACATATCAGTGAGAGCTCCAAGTGCAAAGGTTACAGCTGGAGAGGATCTACTCAAAAATCGGACAACCTAAAATTCTTGTTTTCCCGACGTTGCTAACTCCCGGACTATAAGCCACCCTAAAATGTTTGTCTGGGTTGGAACTGTCTGGCGACTAAGGAAATACCTAACATATTGAAAATTCAGCGTTTTCAAAATAATGAAAGTTAACTTTTTATTCACTACCTTTTGGTACCTGGTACCTACCAAAGACACTATGAGTCAAACTTTATATCTACCATTGCTTGAACTAGTTCAACGTTAGGTTATGCATTAGAAAAAATTAAAATAAAAGCAGTAAGTACACACTTAATTAAGTGCGTTAAACCATTTTATTTTATACCGTCCAGTAAATCCACTTACCCTGTATTAATTTGGGACCGGTAAATTTCACATTACGGTACCTGGTACCGTAATATGTTGCCTAGCAACGCTGTCATGTATCATTATAAATGTCCACTTGATCCTTGTTGTTATGCCTTGATTAAAGTCATTTTTGGATGCCAAAAAGATATGTTATTTTCATCTGATATTAGGATATATAGATTTCTACTTATAAAAAAATATTTTTTTCACCAACTTGGTAATTTCTATTTAATTTAGACCTATCTAGCGTTACCTATTTAATACCGTTTAGAAGCTACAACTAATATAATATTTATGTATCAATTTGACAGTGACAAGCGGAGAATAATCATATTTTCCTATGATATGGAGAACAAAAGTAAAATAATTTGAAACTAACAACATGTTCTCCTAAAATTTTATAAATAATATTTATTTATTAATTTTCATAAAGACAGTATGAAATAACTCCGCGTCGCCTTGTCCCTAAACATCTCGTACTGTAATAAGTCACCTACCGGACATATAACGTAAAATACTATTGTCTTTATCTAGCCCACAACAATTTTATTTTAGCTTTCCTGCAAAAACCCCAAATATTTGGTTTATTTGCGAATTATCCAACAATAAATAACGCTTAAATTAGTCAGTCCTTGAGAAGTCCATAACTCAACCAACTCAGTAATAAAGGAGAAGATTTGAAATTAAATAATTAACTTGTTGAACCGGTTAATGTAATCGTTCAACTGCTGTACACCTAAACTTCTGCAATAATTAAATTACTTTATGCGGCGAGGAAGTAGCTTTAAATTTGCAATTAAGTTTTTTAATAAATTTTATTTTTGGTAATAAAATTTAAAAAAAATATTTATTCACTGTTAAAAATACAACAATAATACTAAACAATAAAATTAATTTAACTACTTAAACCAAATTTCAACTGTTTTTCTTAATTACCTTTGTATATCATATTTTAACTATAATAATAAAAAAATAGTAATAATAAAAAAACGACATTTTTATTGTATGGTTTATGTTAAAAATGTGAAAAAATATATACAGGGTTATCCCATGACTCTCCTATTAAAAGATCTCCGAAACTACTAGAAATACATTTTGTTTTAAAATTTTGGCACTAGATTTAAATTATTTTAGTTTTTAAGTCGCGTCCAAACTTGCAACAATTCGCCAAATATCCGTCCAAATTAACCACCCTGTTTGCGTGCTCCTTTGACGCCAAAAAACCGACAAGCTCTGAATAACCGGCGAATCATTTGCCAAGCCCTTGAGAGGACGTGAATTCCGTCCACGTCTCCGTCCGCGCTTTGTGGCTGGGTATGCAGCGTGGAGCGACACGGCGAATTGTTGCAAGTCTGGATGCAGTTTTATATGGCAAAAACCTAACGTTTCTGTAACTTCCGGTTAGTTTTGGTTAGTTCTGGTTAGTTTTTAATAAGATTGCCTTATTATATTATATATTATCACATTTTTAGATTCTTTAGAAGATTATTCTAAGCATATCTTGTGTATCATATCCTAGTCCTAAGTCTAAACGTTTTTGACATATTTAAAGGAGGGGGTCGATAATCGAAGATTTTTCGCCCATCATACAGTGGAAAAATCAAAATTCAATTTCAAAATATTGGCATGAGTTTTTGTTTAGTTCAGGATGTATATTTTTTTTCATAAGATTTATGTATTAAATCATACAGCGTCATCAAGTGTCAGATATTTAAACTCAAAAAGAGGGTGTTTCGCTATTTTTATGGTTTGTTTTTGACGTTCTTTTAAATGGTTTGAAAGACATTTCACCTAATAGTATAATGTGTAACAAGTTTTGAAAAGGCTCTTTGCACACGGGTGTGAGTTACGCCCGAACCGTAGGCGAGTGCCGTAAGTCACACGAGTGTGCAATGAGGCGGATTTCAAACGTGTTGCACACTATAGTTTTTATTTGACTGCACATAACAACTACAAACACAAGAAAATAAAAATTAGTTGTTAATTTATTTAATTTTTCAACAATATTATTTAATTACAATTATAATTAAACAAGTATATATACATTGGTGAAATAACAATAAAATATTAAACGAATTTATAAATCAGGAACTCAGTTTTTTTCTCGCCATACTTCCTATTTTGTTAATACCAACAACCCCGGTTTGTGCATTTACCGTTGTAATAATTAAGAAAACCATTTTTTTCTGTTATATTTTGGGGACGAAGGCTAAGATATTTTTTGCAGATTTTATTAGTGTCTGTAATGGTAAACGATCTAGGTAATTTATTCTTTGTGTGTTTTATCTTCACTAGTAATGCTGAATTGAGGTCTCTGATATCCTCAATTGTTAATCTAGAGAACTTATCCCGCCTACAAGCTCCTATTAATCCAATTGTCACAACGGTCTAAAAAGCTTAAATATGCTATTATCACCTAATTATTATTATCTAATATAAAATACGTTAACAAGCAAATATTTTTCCTCTGATGCAGTAGATAGGAACCGATGAAAATCCTTTTCTGTAAAAATTTTTGACTTCTTTGCAACATAATTTTCTGATTTTCTTTTAACCAGTTTCATGTAACTACCCAGATCGACGTTTTCTTTTAACTTCAGCGTACTTTTCAACATTGAGTATTCGGACCTGAGAGTGGATGACTTATATTTCTTTAAAAGTTCTTCAAAATAGACCATCGCGTTTTCATAGAAGAATTGAATATTTTTGTTGTCTCTCCAAGCCATAAACTTATTATAGGCAATTTCATACCTTTCTCGCCATTTCTCAGGTAATAAGTTTAATGATATAGTTGCAGCTTGCTTCGCTATTTCCAAAGGGTCGTTAAATTCACTAGTGTGCTCCATATTACTTGAAAAAACACTGAATTAAGGAAAATCTTAAGTGGTGACCAAAATTAGGAGGTGGCGACTAAAATTAGGAGGTGACGACTAAAACTAGGGGGTGGTGACTAAAATAAGGAGGTGCTAACTATAATTAGGTGGTGGCGACTAAAATTAGGTCGTGGCAACTAAAATAAGAAGACGACCGCCTGAATTGAGGTGACTACTAAAATTAGGAGGTGACACCTGAAATTGGCAGGGTGCCCACTGAAATTAGAAGATGAGGACTAAAATTAGGAGGTGGCGATTAAAATTTGGAGGTGGTGACTAAAATTAGGAGGTGGCGACTAAAATAAGGATGTGACGACTACAATTAGGTGGTGGCAAACAAGATTAGGAAGTGACGACTAAAATTAGGAGGTGGCGACTAAAATTAGGAATTGAAGATATGCTCTATATTGGTTCGGCGGATTTATTGATTAGATGTTATTTTTGAATATACGCCAAGTTATATTGAAAAACCAAAATTCCAAAAATTAAAAATAAGTAAATAAAAATCTTAAAATTGACGTTTCGGTGGCAATTCTGCCACCGTTGTCAAGATAAAATTAAATTAAAATAAAAAATTTAAAAATTAACCATTATTAATTTTTAAAACTTAATAACAGTCAATTTTATTTTTTTATTTTAATTTAATTTTATCTTGACAACGGTGGCAGACTTACCACCAAAATGTCGATTTTTAGATTTGTATTTACTTATTTTTAATTTTTGGAATTTTTGGTTTTTTAATATAACTTGGCGTGTACCCAGAAACCAACATCTAATGAAAATTAGGAAGTGGCATAAGGAGAAAAAAACCAGGGCTTTAAGGAACACAAAATTTTTTCCACCATTAGTGAAATAGGTTTTAAAGCGTCCAAAATTATGTTACATTTTTATCATATTTACAATTATTTTTAAAACTATAAAAATTAAACATAATAAATCTGTTATTATTTTTTAAAGCTCAATAAAATACTGGAAGTTTTATTTAAAAATTTCTATTTAATTATTATATAACCTGAAATTGTCATATTTTTGAAACTATGAAAAGTTACGTAAATCACATGTAGTCTTTATCATGGTGATAAAATATACAGAATGTTCTATAAAAAGAAAACGTTATTTTTGGTATAGCTTAAGAACCTGCAGCGGGACTCCGTGTACTGTAGTATTCTACAAATCGACTTCATTCTACCTCACTTGCACTCTGTGTTCAAGAAAACACGCTTAAAGTAAATCGAACTAGTCGCCTATAAGCAAGGTCTCGAACATGTCGAATTCTACTAAATTTTTTAAAAGTCTTACATAACCCTAAAATTAATTTAGGTTTTCGTTAGTTTGCTATGATTAATATATTCATTTGGTTGTGTTTGTGTTATTAGAATGCAAAAACTTAATTTATTGTTTTTTACAATGATAGAAAAATATAATTTTAGTTCTAGCCATCTGTTTACTGTCCTTACTTGTCTTTACCTTGATTTTTGCAAAGATTGACAATTGTATGAAGCTAATTTGTTATTGATTTTTTAGTTTAGATAAATTGGTCACATATTTTTGCTTTAATGATTTAAATTTTTTACATTAGGTAACATTGATAGCTATTAAAAAAAAATTAGGTTAATTTTCGGAAAAATTTAATTTCATCAAAGAATACAGACAGAGATAGACATAATACCTGCTAAGGCGATAGTGCAAAATTGACTTCAAAAGTAAAAGGAAGTAAAATAAATAGAAATCGAATAGCATCCTAACCCTTTTTGTTCCGTGAAAAATAATAGTTAAAAACTCAATTGCTGATATTTTGTAAATCTTATTCGCCATAGCTGTATGTGTGTCCTTTTTCATATTGCACAGTTAAACAGAGAATTATTAGTACACATATAGACATTTTACGAACATTTTCGATGTTTAGTCTATTGTGGCACAGAGTACCAATAAGTGCAATTATCGACTTTTCGAGTAAAAATCTACAATAGAAAGCAAGGTGTAGATTTCTATAGAGCACAGAGTTTTGCTGCTGATTGTCGACTATTTTTTCTATTCCTAGAGCATTAAAAATGCTACTGGTTCATTATCTTTTATTTCCTTATTTAAAGTAATACCGAAGTTACCAATGACGAACACTTAATTTGGATAATTTTGTATATTTTCTGGGTAAAAAAATCAAGACAATAAAAAAAACTTAAAAACCTGAAACTGCATTAAATTAAATATATTTGTAAATCACGCAGATAAATGCCATTTTAATTGTCTGCTTCTGTTTTTTAAAAGTACAAAAGGTTAACAGGCAAGCCACCATTGCAAATCACCTGTTATTTTTCTTCATTACATAGTCTTATTTTCATTTATCTTTACGCATCAATAAAGAGGCAGTAACTGGTAATAAGTGTTTTTACATGGATCCCCTTAAACTGCTGCTAGGAATTATAGATGATGCAGAAACAAACTAATTTAATTGTTGCAGCAAATACGTACACCGTACAGGAATAAACCATTAAATTTACCAACCTAACTACTGTTCTATTTGATAGTATGCTTTGGTTTCAATTATTTGCTTCATGGAGTTGTAAACTTCTTGAGGGTTTGGTATTATTTAAAATATTATTAAGTGCCATGAATTTACTGAAAAGTTAGGTAACTTTCCGTGTTAATGGTGCTTAAAAGATTTTAAGGAGAAAGCCAGATTTTAAATATTAATATTTTTAATAATAATAATAAAAAAGAAATGGTTTGCCTAATTTTCCGAAAAAAATAATTAAAAAACACCTGCGTCTCTATTTTTGTTAATAGGTATTACAAATTTAACATTCCAATTAAACTTAGTTACGAAAACTAAAGGGATCTTTATTTATATGCTTATTTTTCTCTTTTTACTTACAAGAAAACTATTCCAGGTGTCCCTCACCGATTTTAATAAAACTGCAATATGTTGTAGTACAAAAGAAAAATAGGTGACACGTATTTTTTAATCAGCCATCAAACACTTTTAAGGAGTAAACTGCTTTCCTGAAATTCATCCTTAAAATTGTTTTTTTAAGATCTTTTAAACCAATTGATATACCTTTGCGAAATTAAAATAATTATTTTACTTATCGCAAACTTTATCTGCCTCTATTTATTTTTGATTTCAAGACATTAAAAAAGCTATTTAATGTTGGATTTTATCCCATCAAAATGTTAAATAACCGAGAAAAAACATACTTGCCTCTTATTTTTTAATATATTACAACATATTGCATTTTTAACCAAAGTTGCAGGGGACACCTGGGATAGTTTCCTTGTTAGTATAGTTTACAAGGTTTTACAGGTTAAACACTATAAAACTAAAGCAACAGGTACAGTGGATCACGTGGATTATTAACAATACGTTTTTTGAAAGGTGGGTCACGTAGCACTTCGTTTTTAAGGCTTTCAATTCTAAACAACTAAGCACTGCCTTGTGTTTTTAAAATCGGTCTAGGCATTTTAAACTTAGAAGCCAATGCCACTAAAAACCATACTGTATAAATAAGTACAGTATTTAGGAAAAATTTCAAACACTTTTGTGTTCAGAGCGGCCGGCCTTATTAAAGCATAAATAGCAGTGTTTGGTGATTTTACTATTTTAATAAAGGTTTTTTTAATGTCTTTTTGGTGGTGATAAAATTTGCAGAGTATTTTATTTAAGCCCGAATTGCGGTATAACTTAAAAATCTAGTGGTTTGCTGATTTTTCCAATCGTTTATTTTAAAAACCGCTACAAATGCTGCTAAAAAACCGTAGTGTATACATATACAATATTTAGACCGTCTTAGACTAAACTTTAAGCGCTTCTATATTTGAAGCGGCTGGCTGGATTTTTAATAAATGCATTAAAGGAGGTGTTTGGTATAGAACTAAAAGGCATACAAAAAAACAATTTTCCTTATAAGAAAAAAATTGGTACTGCACTCTTGGCACTAAGCCACATGATCAGAAAACTTTTTCGTCAAAAAGTATTTTTAGTCTTAATAACCTTTTACTTAAATATTACTTGATTTTAAAATCATATCCCATACAAAAGTTAAAAAAGGACAACCAGGTTTGACCTTATTAAAATATTTATTTTTTTATTAAATGTATTTTTGTGTTTTGTTTAATTTAGACCCGTAAATAAATTTATTGTAAAAAGGTTATTAATTAGAAAAAAATATTAAATTACCGTCTATTCCGGGTGCCCACGAACAATGCCGGATTAAGACTCCGTGATGCCCTAAACAATCGACACGTTTGGTGCCCCCTAGGCAAAAAATTTGACGACCAAAAAAAAGGCTTAATTTTTTCAAAAACCATATTTCTTTTAAAAAGCAATAAAAAGGTCCTCATCTCATTAACTCACATATTTCTTACAAGAAAAAACGAACGTTCCTACCATTTTCTTTCTTTTCTAATCTTCTGTGCCCCCTTTGTTGTGCCCCTAGGACGTGGAGCCCTAAGCAATTGCTTAATTTGCTTATAGTGATAATTCGGAACTGCCCACAAAATTACTAGCAACCCTGTCATTTTCTTGAGAAATGTTACACGATTTTAAAATTTTTATTAGATATTTAGATTGAATAGAATGCAGATTTCTGGTGTTTCAGATTTTATATGGCACATCCCTTTAACGGAAAGTGCTCTCAACATTGATTTTTTAAACGGAACACCCTATATATTATTCTAAAAATCAACTTTACAGGCAATTCTTAGAAAACACATATTCCATATGTTAAACCTATCTTAATTCGTTTTTAAGAAAATGTCATGTTAACCGCCATTTTTATCGTATTTTAAAAAAACAAATATTGATAGAAAACGACTAATTAGATTATTTACGCATATTTAATAAACCCTATACTTTATCATTGTAAGAATAAAATTTTCGGTTTGATCGGAAGTGCGACAGAAATTGCCTTTAGGTAGTAAAATACTTTTATAGTTCAAATGGAAACACTATTTTTAGCCTTGAATTTTACCTTTAATACTTATTTTTCTTATGTTTTAATATTTTCTGTTAATTATATGCTATCGTTAAACCTAATAGTTTTTGAAATAATAATAGTAAAATGCTAGGCTGCCTTAAAAATAGGGTGGGAAATGTTAAGTTTAAATTTAAGGCTTTAAATAGTGGTTTCCATTTAAATAATTGAAGTTTTTTACTGCCAAACGTCAATTTTTGTGGCACTTTCGGTAAAACCAGAAATAGTTTTTTTCACGGTAAAAGAATATAAGGTTTATTTAATATGTGTAAAAAAATATAATAGCCTGTTTCCACCATTACATATTTTTAACAAAGCGATAGGTATAACGTATGATACATGTCGAGGGTTTCCTGCGCCAGAAGGGCGTATCCACATAATTTGTGATTTTCTTTTTATTCGCAAAATTTGACGCTTATGGCGATTTGTTTGATATGCCAGAATGCCGTACTTCCTGCCTCAATAGAATAGCCAATTATTTCACTCTTTTGTGGCATGTCAACATTTATTACAATTTCGAACAGGCGAGAATGTCCTATGTTACCATATATCCGAACAAAATTTCAAAACTGTGCAACACTTCTCAAGAAAGTAACAGGCTTGCTAGTAATCTGGTGGGCACCCGGTACACTGGGAAATTATTTCTTCTGTAAGCATGCAAATTAATAGAATATTGTGCAACACGTTTCGAAAAAGACAGTTAGTTTTAAACGTGTTGCACACGATACTTTTCTACGACAGTGAAAAATAAGAATTATTATGTAGTTATTAAAGACATTTTGCACTCCTTACTTTGCAATTCCGTTGTGGTTAACGTTATTCTGAGACTGCGCAGTAACGCAAACATGATCCGTTATCGTTATTAACCATACCGGACTCCTTTAATTACGGATGAATACCGAAGAGCTTATCGTTATCGTTATCGTTATTGTTAAACTGCGTGGTTGCCGGATTGTAGAAATTTTAATATCAATTATTTAAAAGGTTCAAATTTTATTGCAGTATTAATTAAAATATCATTTATACATAGGCTCTAATTAGCTAAAAATCTATAGCAGTAATAAAAACCAAATAGTGTTAAGAAATTAAAACGGGCTTGCAATTTTACAGATATTCTAAATCAGTAATTAATTTAGATGTTGCAATCTGGCACACTTGTTTTTTATTCTACTACCAAACCTAACCTTACTTTTTGTGTTTTGCTTATACGGTATTGTTTGCATCTACTTTAAAAAACGAAATCAACAGAAGTGTTTGCATATATTTAAATATCAATTTATATCTTATGAAGAATATAAGTAAATACTGATTTTTCGTTAACTTTAAAATCGGTGAACCACAGGCAAAAATAAGGTTATGTGTCGAAAGCGCAGATGAAGATAAATTTCTTAAAAGAGGCTGCAAAATCTCTGTCTTAAACTGCTGCCGTAATCGTTATGTTTAATAACGATAACCATAAGGAGGCCAAAAAATGTCTGTTATTTTAAGAGGTGCAAAATATCTCTATTATTATTTTTATTCTTTTAACTTTTGATAGGACTGTGTACGCGCCGTGTAAAAAGTTTTCTCACGCTTATGTCAAAATTAAATGACAGAAAATTAAATATTTTTGACTGGTTGACATGTGAAAAAATTTTACACAGTGGTACTATACATCATGTGAAATTAGTTATTTTCAGATCCTGTTTGACGTTTTTAGACACTTTTCATAGCAGTCGTAGAAAAAAATATTTTTGCCCAAATGCTATTCCTAATTTGCCTTTATAAAATGCATAGAAAACATTCTTTAAGAAACAGTTCTTTTCAAAACCCTTACCCACCCTTTTAGCCAATAGCGATAAATGGTATAGATCTCTTAAAGATAGAAAATTAAAAATTTAAATTTAATAGCCATTTTAAACTACCGCCCGCGGTGTGCGATCAAACATTGTTTCGGCTTGCCCGGGTATAAGAGGTAAATATATACAACCTATAAATTAAGTGGTAGAACTGAATAGTTAAAAAACTTACCTTAATGACTTAAACTTTTATTTCGTTAACAAGTAAAATTTTAATCTCTTTTATTGCTTTTTTATATTAGGTACCTTTGTAAAGGTGTCCCTTCTTAATACTTTTAGAATATATATTTTCTGAAAAATAAAAGGTAGATTAAATTTAATAAGGTATGTCTGTCATTCTCAGTATTTTTTGGTGTGATTGTGGAATAATAAAATGTAGGTTTAAACTACCTAACATAATTAAAACAACTAAAGAAAATAAAAGAGTTTTAAAGTAAATAAACACGTTTAAAAATTAGTTTTTTTCGATACAATATTTTTAAGAAGACGTAACATGTGACTGTTCGTGTTTTTGCTTGTGTGAGTATAGAGCAATAAAATATAGATGTATTGCGACTTATTTACCCTACCTCTGACTCCTTATATGTCCTAGCATAAAGTTACTGGCTGATAAAACAAGGTAAAAACCTCTGTCTGTAACCACATAAAGTCAAAATGTCTGGCAATTATCTGAAACACCTGCTTTAATTAGCAGCTATAGTTAGAATTTATTCATGGTCAAGATGAAGCATCTCTACCGCTACATCTTGTATGGTGTTACTTAAATTTAATTTAATAATAAAACTATTTAATAATTTAATAAAATTCAGTCTTTAATCCACGATATATACATGCTAGATAATGAAACTAAATAAAATCAGCTTAGAATTATGTTACAAACGTTTCGCATATAAATAACAGAACATTGTTTTTTTTATTTTTACGAGATTAAGGTGTTCATACGAGCGTATTTTTATTATCGCAAGTAGCGAAATATATCTGCCCTAAATTTTATGACAGCCCAAAAGGGCAATTCATGAGGGTTCATCGGTCGGAACAAGCAAAAACGTGAGTCGAAGCTAAAAAGCTCTTTTAATAACTATCAGTATTTCGTAGCCCGAAGCAGACAAGGATTTAGAAATGACTTGGGAATCCGTTGTTTACTTCGCGTGAAGGATAACGTTGTGAGCAAAATGAATTTGTCTGAAACTGTTAAAAACGAATGATAAACGATTTGTACTGCTGGATTTGTCGAAAGGATGACATATGAAATGTATTTTCGCTTTTTGTGACTTTTATGTTCTTAAAACATTAGTACTGATAAACAAAAAAACATGATACTTGACACCAGGGGTGGCAAACTTGTTTATATGGTGTGCAGGCGCGGCGGGTTTTGAGTTTGAGAACAAAAAAAAAGGCCATCACGTTTTACATCCTTCTCTTGTTCTCTTATTAAAAACTTTTTTCTTTTATTCTTCACTCATAAAAAACTCAAAGGGCAAAAAAACATTAGCATCATGTTTACATTGTTCTATTATTTTTCGCTTCTTTTGGTGCATTGGCCGCCGTATTTTTTGCCTTGCCATGATCGACTGGACTAATAGTCGCTATGGACCGGTTGGCCACTCATGGTTAATACCATTTAACATTTTAATAAATACTGATAAAAATAGTAAGTTGATAAAAGTGTTCAAATTTTTAAATTGCAAAAAAAAATGCAATTATCAAAATAACTCCTTAGTATATAACTTTCTATTTTTAGGGCACAAAGATATAAAATTAATACTTTTTTTACATTACCCAAGAAGATCTGGTTAAAAATGTATTTATGTGTTAATATGTTGCATTATTGTAATCAGGGAAAGAAAGTTAAATAAATGTACGTAGGAAATAAATGAGTTCTGTGACTTTCAACAATATTTTTACTTTTTATAAACCTTTTGATGTTTTATATAATAAACATTAAAAAGGATTTGGTAAGTAGCGATCAAAAGAAAAAAATGCATGTTTTTTAACTTAATAGTAATTTTGTAGTAAAGAGCATAATAAAATAATAAAAACAAGAAAAAGGAACCAAAAATCAATGTTAAAAATATCTGTTTAGTTCTTATAGAAAATTTTACAATTTTTATACCCTTTTTACATGATATGCATATTATGCTAAGACCTTATGGTGAGTAAATGTTTTTTTTTTTTAATTACCAATAGAGCCGTTAAAAGCCATAGTGGTCTCTGGTCAAGAAAGACATCCTAGCTTTTAATTTGAGCTTTTAAATTCCTAATAATAATTTTTGTATATAAAAGAAAATTTCAACTAAATACCTGATCTGATAATTTAAGTAAATATACAAAAATTATGTTCAGGCATTAAAAACGTTAAAACTCTAAAGCCGCGTCCATATCAATAAATATTGATGTGCTGCGTTGTATTTGACGCAAATTTTCTCGTATTCGTCAACATTTTCATATTTTATGTATGTAAAAATGTTGACGAAAATGAGGAAATTTGCGTCAAATACAACGCACAACGTAATTATTTGTTGATCTGGACGCGGCTTAAGATTCGTTAAATTTTGACTTAGACCACTCTGGCTTTTAATGGTCCAATAATTGTTTTCACTGCTTATAGTGGACTTTTAACGGTTTGTTAATCTTGACATACCGGGTGTCCACGAGATTACTATTGAGTCTGTTATTTCCATGAGAAGTGTTACACAATTTTAATATTTTGGTCAGATGTATTGTTGGATAGGATGCAGATTTTTAATGGTTTGGGTTGTATTGATAGAATGTACAGCGTACTACCAGCAGGACATTGCGACCTGCTGGTAGGACGTTTTTAAATCATATTTTTGAGGACTTTCTGTATTGCTGGCAGGCTTAAAATTTATACCATTAGATAGAGGGCGATTTTCTCTAACAGCGCCAGTTTTAACCTGTCAAAAACCCGTTTTATTTGTTAATTAACATACATGGAAAAGGGAGCGCGCGTTGCAGTTCGCGCGACTAAATTCGATCCGCCAGGGACGAACTCATGGTCAAAATTAATGTTTGGATCAAATTATAATACTGCTTTATGTTGGGGCCCTGGTACAAAAATTACGCTGAAAAATACATTGAAGGTGGTCTTCGATGTGGATGGACAAACCATGGAAATAAATAGAAAATATTTACATCAGATAATTCAATTTATAACTATTAAAGGTTGGTTCTTAGAAAACAATTATATAAAAATCGTAAGTAATATTAAAAAATATAAAATAAATACAGTCCAACTTCCACAACTCGAACCTTTCTTTCACTGGAACTTTTTAATTGTTAATGTATATTTTCCCAGATTTCCTTGCACATATGTATTTGTTCATACTTAAACTTTTTATTTGTTGAAAACCATTAGAGCTAGACCCATTAAACCATGTATTGTTAAAATTATCTTGAAGAGGGCTTTTAGTTTTTACATTCAGATACAGGGTGTGTTTAGGTTTAATTTTCCTAAATAAAATCTATTTACTATTTTTAACGTTTTTCTTTTTCTATTTAAATTAAGTTTATTAATATGTTCTTTTATTTCATCAGTGTAAATGTGCATAAAGTCGAGAATGTAAATGACTTTTTAATAACTTATTGTTTGCTAAAAATTGAAAAAAAATATATTTTGCTCTTTTATATCTGATTTAACTCAGATTTATCTTAACATGTAAAATTGAGTTTTGAAGGTTTTTGGTAACCATAAAACAAGAAAAAATTCTTATTAGGCTTCTGGACCCAATACAATTTTGTTTTTGACAAAAATATATTTTTATCAAAAAATATTTGCTTAGGATTAATATTGTTATAATTTTTTAAATTATCGGATCTGTTGCTGTCGGTTTCGCTATTGGAAATTTAGTCCTTCGTAGGACAGAACCGCGCAATTTTAATATGTACTGCAAGTAGCATTGTGTCCTGCTGGTAGGCCAACCTCATGAAAAATGTATGAACTTTAAAGTACTGCCAGCAGGAAAATTCGCCATGTACAGAAATCCTTCCGGAAGCGCTTCCTGCAGGACAAATGTTTGTTACATTGTATCATTATGTGATACATCCATTTTTACCGAAACTGCTCTCAACTTTGCTATTTTAAATGGAACAGCCTATATATTTTCCTAAAAATCAATTCTACAGGTAATTTCAGGAAAATACATGTCCCACATGTTATACCTTTCTCTTATTAGTTTTCAAAACTTGGTGTTCGAAAATGTCATGTAAACAGCAATTTTAATCGATTTGTTAAAAAACAAATGATGACAAAAAGGGCTATTGTGATTTTTACACAAATTTATTGAACATTATATCCTATCACTGTAAAAATGCAACTTCTGGTTTTACCGAAAGGGCGACAGAAATTGATTTTTGGCAATAAAGAACTTTAATACTCTAATAATTCAAATGAAAAAAATCCATCTTAAGCATTAGATTTTAACTTATTACCTATTTCTCAATCTTTTTGTCAACTATACGCTATCTCTAAACCTAATAGTTTTTAGGATAATAATGTTGAACTTTTTAATCAATTAAAGAGGGTTAGCAGGTTGCTAAGAAATATGATAGTATAAAAAGTAAGTCGGTATTGTTGTTAGCCGGTTTCCTTAAGTTTAGTAAAGTTTGCCTATTACTAAAAATAAAATAAACTAAGAATGTCCAATTCATCTAGCTCGTTTTAATATTACTTTTTATTTGTGGTGTGGTAAGAAAAATCAATAAAGTTATATTGCAAACTCCTTGACATTCACTGATTCTGTAAAATAGTTGTTAAATGGTGTTTAATTGTATCTCAAAATTAACAACTTTGATAACCAACATTTATACACTCTTTTATATAAAAACGAATTTTCTTAACTCTAAGTAGTTAAACATTTTTAAATAGCCACTTGTATATAATGAGTACCCAACCTGTTAGTAGGTAGTAGTTAAAAATATATGAAGTGCAACGCCACAAAATGTAAAGACACATTTACAGCAAAAGCAAATGTTTTTGAGGCCTTTCTGCAAATTGTGCATAATATATTTATTTAAAATATTTTATACACAATGTCTCTTAATGGATGACTAATATTTAAGAAACTAATTTTCAGGAAGAAGCAAGACAGTTTGTATTATTTTTGCTTGATATTCTGATCTAAAAATATTCTATCACAAAAATCCAAGGTGTAAAATTTGAGAAAATAAAAACTTTAAAACCGCCTTATATATTTCAGCGATATTCAGAATTTTCACTTATTCACTCGATGGGTTGGTGTAGATCCAATCAGCAATATTTTAAAAATTTAGGGAGCAAAGAAATGGTCTCTACCTTCACAACGGGTATCTTTTATACCGCTCTGCACGCATTTAAAAGCCAGGGGGTACAAAATCCTTTGAAAAGCAATTAAAACCTTCTACCCTACAAAATGTTCTATTTCATACATTTTTCGACACTACCCAAAAGCCAGAGGGTGCAACTGAACCCCCTTGAACCCCTCCTAGCGCCCATTCTGGAATCAGTTTTATATTGCGGATAAAAAAAGAAGATATGAAAACAAAGTCTTACTATAGACAATAGTCAAATAAAGCAACATTTAAATTAAAACAAAAAACTATGGTTTCTTAGTTTCATTTACATAATGCTTTACCTATATGTTTATTTAGTAGTAAAGTGTTATTAAAATAAAATAAAAACATGTAGGTTTCTAACATTTACTAGTAGAGGAAACTGGCCAAATATGGAATATTATTTTGTCTTTTAGACATAATTTTTATAAAAATTTTAAATAAAACCTTTTTAGTAACGTTTATAAATTTTAATTAGGATTTTAAAAAAAAAACTATAAAATTATAAAGGAAGCTAAATATGGAATAGATACACCAAATAGGGAATAATATAAACATCCTTATATGTTAAACGTAACTAACAAGAAACCCTTTACAAACTTTGATATACCATTAAAAGCAACAAAAATAATTTAAAAAAACCACAGATCCAGGCGTCAGACTCTGGTCCAGCGCATTTATGTGCCCAGGGCCCACACACATAGGGCACTGGATCCATGTTATTTCATAAGCATTATTCGAAAATAGCATGCCACATATTTCCTATTAAGGACATCGGGCTTACTGTCTGTATCTTACAGTCCCACCTCATCATCTAATTTGACTTAATATTTTTTTGCTTTTCTAATTTGGATTTTTTTAATTTTTCTTCTTTGCAAATTTATTTTTTTCTTTCATTTTGCATCTTTCATAAGATTATTTTTGTAAGGTCGATGATCTGATTGCTGCCGCAATAGATATTTTTTTATCTTTTGACAATCTACGAAGGCTAAAAACCAAAATACTAATATACCGTCGGTGTCTTAGGCCGGGTAAGAAAGTGTTTGTTAACAAAGACTTAAATACTTAAAAATTTTGGTGGAAGGAAAGACCTCCACGGGCAGCAGGTTCCACAATCTAGAAACTCTAGAGATAAAAGAACAAACAAGGTGGAAAGTTCGGAGCATGTACAGTTAGACCGTATAGGGATGCATACGTGCGGCACCACAAGTTTCTCTACTAGGAACCGTAAGTGGAGGAACTATACTGGACAATTTGTTAGGGCAAAAGCCATAAAAGTACCTATAAAAAAGCGATAAATCCCCACAGGCCGACGATGAGCGAGAAAAGGAAGCCTCTCTGTAAGCGAACAGCTTTTTTGACTTGACTCTTTGCTACGGATTTTTTCTCTTTCTATTAGAAGCTTTTAAATGATCAAAAACCCCAATTATGGAATAGTCCATAATTGGATACTATGGTGTTCATATTTAGATTTTTCGACGACTTACAACTAATTTTTGCACTTGGGTTTGCATATTTAGGAAAGTAATATAATTAAAACTGGTAAAACCTACAACAGAACATTTGACCTATCTTTAAAAGTTATTAAATCACACCCTTTTTTAAATACCCCAAAAAGTTATGAGAAAGCGATAAAACAAAACGTTGATACAGCGACGACAAGGGTTTGCTCTACTGGCATGTTACTACTTATACTTATTGCGTGTAAAAGTTTCCATTTAAGAGAAATGCCGGTATTCCATATTAGGGATATTATTCCATATTTGGTTACTTTCGTTTATAATTAGAACTGTAAAAATGTCCTATTTAATAAACAAAGTACTTATTTATAAATAATTAGCTAAAACAAAAATTATAATCAGTATATCTATTTTTATACACTAATCAAAAAGTTTATATCGGTTTAGTTAAGTTTGCCTATTACTAAAAAAAAAACTAAGAAGGGCCCTTTTTAGTAATAAAAACATAAATATCACTACGCTTTTAACATGTAGGGATTTTTAAGCAGCAGTATCACAAATAAAAACTAACAAATGTTGAATTTTTCCTGAGAACTGGTATATTTTTGCGGTTTCACATATTCTTAAGCATTTGTTAATATTATTTCGTAAAACAAAATGAAAATAGAAAATACTATTTGCTACCCACTGTTCCTTGGCCACTATATATTAATAATAAATACATATAGTAAGTAACTCTGGTTACTGTAGTTTTAAACCAATAAAATACATTTTTTATTGTGTACCTAGGGTTATTGACTTTTTAAACGAATCAAATACATTTGCTATTTAGGTATGTTTATTAATTTATAGTGAACAGAGTATAGTTTTAGTGTTAAGTACAAAAATTTTAAAAATGAATTATTTTTAAAAATTTCCCTAAATTAATTAGGTTAATTAGTGGGATGTGTCAGATTTAATATCTGTAGTATTTTCCATAAACCATTTAATTAGTGTTATTAAAGTACGTAGGCTACGGCAGCATCTTATTAGAAATTTCCGCTTCTCAATGTGTAAATTATGTTAAACACAATATTAGCCATATTATTATATGGGTATAATTAATTCTGTAAAATTTTGCATTCCTTTTTATTTATTTCGCCATACTTGTCATTAAAATAATTATATTTGCTTTATACTAGTTTGGAATACTTTTTTTTAATATATCTTATAAATGTTTTCAAGTTTATACTTATCTTGCCAGATCAATGATTTTAATAAAGTTTTTGTGCAATGCTAGCAGGTAAATATTAGAGTCTGATAATAAGAGAATGCAGCGTTAGAAAAAAAAAACACAAAAAGAATTCAATGGTATGACTAAGCATATCAACTAGCACAGGACAATGGGAACAAAGCCAAAGTAAATTTTTTTGTTTTGTTTAAAACACTAATGAGGTTACGTTCCGTAAGTTAACCATGATTCTTGGTTTTTATTGTTCCGTTCCGTAACCTTCCAATTTCTAAAATCTGGTTAGATTATGAAACGCGGTTTCTCAAAATTTTGGTTTTAACTGTCAACCGAAACTATCGAGTTAATCAAGATATTGGTTTTTCTGATTTTTCTGGTTCTGGTAAGGTTTTAAAACGGGGCTTCTAGACTTTCGGTCTCAACTGTCAACTCTATTACCGATCAAAACATCTCGGTGTTTTCGGTTTATTCCCGAGAACCTGCTCATTGGTCGGCGAAAATTTTGCCTTTTTTAACAATCGGTACGCGAAGCAAGAGAAAAAATACTGTTAATACCTTTTGCTGTTTGCACGGCTATGAGGAAGAGTTATCTCTATATGCAAATTCTTTAAGGTTTGTTTTTTCTTTTCCCGTGGATTCGGCATTGCGTAGGTATTGGATCTTTTGTTGTTATAATGTCGTTATAGATACTTTGTTTATGTAAAATGTTTTTTAGGTTCTTTAAAGTTCGTTCAAAAAAAAATCAAATAGTATAGTTATATCTTTTGGTTAACTTTCACTATTACCAATAAAATTAAAAAACTGTACATTATCTTCCAAGTCATCTCTAAATAAGGTAATAAATACTGGTTATATTTGGTTACGGGTTCCCTTTTCCACCAGATTCTAATTATCCACTAATATCCGCCAATACACTTCTTTATAATTAATTGGATAATACACGTTCCTTTAAACGATTTTTAAACATTTTACTATGCATATTGCATACATTTAGATTTAGAAGAAATTATATTTTTCTTGTCAAGATTTTATTCTAATTTCAGTTAAAAATATCTCTTCTCTAAAAATACTTTTTTTTAAATTTTAAGGCATTATTTTCTGTATATTTTTTAAACAATCAAACACGTAAGCTTATAAAATTCAAAATTTTACACACATATCTTTACTGATATATTTTTATTTAAGCTTTGATATAATATTGATAAAGCATCAATTTTTAAAATACATCGTTTCTTTAAAATATCTTTTAAAACCGCTGTGTTATATTTGTTTTATTTCAGTCTATGTAATTTAAAAGTGGTGTCCCTTACTTCTATTCTTATAGATTTACTTAAATCATTGATTTTTCGCTTCGTTTTTCAAACAAGATCGCACTTTTTGTCATGTTAAACCTTTTGCGCCATTCTTAAACTAACTTAAAAAGCTTTGGCCACTTTTTCTTCTTTATTTTTGTGATATGTCTTATTAATTTTTAAAATTAATATTTAAACTTAAAACTATTTTTCGGCCCAAACATAAAGGAATGTACAAAAACATTTTATATTCATAATTTTAAATTTAAAATATTAAAATGGCATTAAATGTCATCCATTAAATAAAATCCTTTTAATATGATTGTTTTGAAGCTACTTATATTTATTATTGTATCCTTCTTTTGTTTCTTAACCCTACATAAATCTGTTTCATTTATCTTACTCGTTGCTTTTAAAAGGTATTAATAAACAAGTTAGAATAGAATGTACCTACTAAAGTTTGTCTTTGATTAATTGATAGACCCGCACGATAAGAGCGATGTGGACTATATCCCTTTTTTGTACAAAAAGATAAAAACTAAACTGTCAAAGCTAAATGTCAAATTAGGTGACAAATTTGAAAAAATGCATACATCAAACAAAAAAAACATCTTACCCTGTATAATGTCGACTTACTAAACAGCCGTTTACTTTTGAAAAGAGGCATTAGTATAAGAATATTTAGTGGCCCAAATATCATTGGTACTTGTAGCAATAGTTTAAAAGTTATAATTAAAATAGCAATTTTAAATTCTAACTTTGAAAATAAATATCTCCCAGAAAAGCGCGATGGAACTTTTTTTTATATGAAGTACTAACTTTATTTTGGCTCGCTCTATCATCCTTATCATTTACTACCCCACCTTTACCGACACCATGTATATTACAATATGGTGTTTTTTAGTTTTATGTGTGATGATGTATTTTACATTTATTTTTTTTTTGTAAAAAGAACATTAAATCTATTATTTAAGAAAAAAAGGTATATTAGAAAAACATTTTAAATATATTAATTTACATATTCTTTTATTCAGGTATTTATCAGATTCCTAAACAAATATTGATTTCAATTCTATTATACCCCGTTTTTTGCCAAAAACCTTTTTACGTATATTTTTTAAATGTATTACAAAACCTTGTTTGAAATCTGATCAAGATCCCTACCCTTTATAAGATAAATTAAAACCAGTAACAACCCCTTATTAAAAAGTCGGCTTGAAATGAAGAAGGCAACAAACAAGCTTATTAGTTATTTAAAATCGTTAAAGCTATCACAATAATTCCCCAAGTAATTAAAAACATGTTTTCGTAGACGTCAACCGTCCCGTTTTTAATCATTTGGGCAACAAGTTAATCAGTTATACGAGGTTGAATTTAAAAGTAAAGTAAATAATAAAATAAGCGAGCATATTACTATTAGTTGTGGGATAAAATACAGAGTGGCCATTTGAAAATCAAACAAGAGCTAATTTTGGGCATCCTAGGCAGATTTGGGTCGTATTCTGAAGAGTATTCAGAATTCAGTATACATTTTGCCGGTATTCAAATAGTATTTAAATACCATTATTTAAATACCATTTTTTTGCTCTTCAAAATTTCAAAATTTGTAGGAATGGTCGAAGAATTGGGCGGGTTTAGAATTTTGAATTTGAACCACGAAAAAGGAAGTAAAGACCTTTTTTTCCTCTTCAAATTTTTTAATTATCGGTTTGTTTTTCTAGTTTTCGAATCTTTTGTTCTTTGAAGTATTCAAATATTCGGTATTTTAATACTTTCCCGGTATTCGTATTTTTCGTATTTGACCCAACTCTGACCCTAGGTCATTTGGGAAAAAACGCTCGGACGGGTCCGAGTTTGATTTAAGGAGAATTTTTTGCCACTTTCACCTCCTGTTCTGCAACCCTGTAGCAGGGGTAACACTTACCACCAAAATCTTAAATGGAAAAAGGGATCAAGTAATAACTATTTTTAAACTTCTCTTGACCCTGATTTCAACTGCAAGGTTTGAAGTCTCTGAAATGATTTCCGTTGATATGACAGCTCGTTAAAATATGGATTTTTATTTTTTAATGTACAATAATAAATTAACTGTAAGAGCAAGCTTGTTTAAACTTAGAGGATATAATAAGGGTTAAACGATCTTCAAAATTACATATTAATTAATCATTTTGGTGACGCGACGGTGTAATTCACCTTTAAATTTTAGGGGCGAGTCGCACCGTCGATTAATATCTTATTTTGAAGATCGTTTATCCTTTATTATATCCCCTTAGTTTAAAGTAGCTTGCTCGTACAGGTAATTTAATATTAAACATTAAAAAAATCTTGACAAGTTGTCATATCAACGGAAATAATAGCAGAGACTTTAAAGTTGGCAGTTGTAATCAGGGTCAAGAGACCTTCCAAATAAGGTATCACTCGACATCTCCTTTTATTTTAAAGTTTAGGGTGTGTGTCACTCGTGCTAGAGAGTTGCAGTTTAGGGGGTGAAAGTGGCAAATAAATGTTTTCCCCTAAAATCAAATATTGACGGGTTCAACCTTATTTTTTAGATGACCGGAAGCGGCAAGAATTATCTCTGTTTCTTTTTCCAATGGCCACTGTATATAATTTATTTTTGCTTTTATTCTTTTACCTTGTTAAATTTTAATATGCAATGTCTTTATTATTTTCCAGATTATCCTGCTCCGTTTTACCTCATGTTTTTGAAGTTTGAGTTGTTTTATGCCAGACATATAAATACCAGAACATTGTTTTGCCCGATTATACCTGTCGCCATTTAATAGTAATAAAGCAATATTATTTTCTTTCTTTTAATGTTACGGTCTTATTTTCATTTTTAAACTTAAGAGCACCAAAAGGTTCTTTACAACAGCTAGTTACTAAAGGTAGAATCGAATGCAATGTATCGCAAAGAAGAAACTTTTATTCACATCAATGTTTTAACTTTAAATCAAATAAAAGTACTATGCATGGTAAAATAAATACAGTAAAATATTAACGGGTTAAGAAAAACGCAACTGAAACATTGATCGCCAGGCGAGTCGGCAAATTTTAGGTCGTCAGTCGAAACATGGGAAAATTTGGCCAATTTGCTTTTTGAAGTCGAAGTTGATGTACCGTTATCGCAGAACTGCTAAAGAAATAAATTACTTGCTACCCAGATCTTCAAATTTTACTTTCACAAAAGATTTTTTTATAATGGTACCTGAAAAGCAAAGTACCACTACTATATGAGTGTAGGCTGACTTCGCTATAAGCTATATAAAATATTGAGTATTGAGTGCATGGTCCATTAACAAAGCCATCAGAGCACTCGTAATTTTTGAACTTTAGGGCCATTTTAAACATTGCCATTACAAGTACTCCTTGTATCTTGCTTATCTTATCAAGAAAAGATTCTTTATGATTGTAAATTCAAGATGGCCGCAGATACAAAATGGCGGATTACATATTTTGTCCACAACAACTTTTATATGGGTATTAAGAAAGGGCTTGATTGGTAGAAAAGAGCTCACAAAGAAAAAGAATCCAAGATGACCGCCGTCACAAATTTTCCAACAAGAAAGGGTCTTACCTTTAATTTTGTCATGGGCTTTCACTGTCAACAAGGTAGGACAGTAGACCACGTAGTTGTATATTTAGGATTACAATTGTTTGGGGAAGATTTTATTTCTTTTATGTACTAAAAGCCAAAAAGTAATTTTGGCCTAGCTACTAGATTGCACCAATCCTCTCATTAATCTGGGGTGATCAGACAAATAATTACATTGGCACGTAAAATTTCCATCCTTATATTCGTATTAATAAGAGATTGGTACGATCTGGTAGCTACGATTTATCTAATTATTTTTAACATTTAGTACATAAAATTTCTTTTAAAAAATTTATTTATAATTTACAACCAAAATTTTGCAGTAGGTCATGCAAACCAAATAGTTAACTGATTTTTTAATTAACTTTATAAATGCTGTTATGTCTACGTTACAACTTTCAACGTTAGTTCTTGCTGATAGGATAATAAATGTTTTTATTTTTGTGATATAATTTTAGGTAGGTTTAAACCCCCAATAGCTTAGAAACTAATAAGGTTTTGTTTACGGCATCTTTAGCTTTAAAAAATAGTAGCTCAGGTGCGCAAAAGACAAAAGGTTCCATTTTTAATAATAACTGAAATGCCCCGCTGTCCCCACCCTAATAGGACACTCTGAACAGGTATTAGGAAATACTAGAGTGACATCAATTAAAGCGTATGCCGAAAAAACGTTTTATCTGCCAAAAGTTTAGTTCTGAGAAAAACAAAAAACGCTTTTTGTATGTTTATAGGAACTTTTTATTTAAAAGACATAAAAATCATCCCCTTAAGTCTTGTACCGTAGTTAGGAGACATTCTGTATATTATTAAGTTTAATAGTTTTAACACGATAAATTGATTTTCTTAAAAAAAATGATTTTTTTATTACATATAAAATGCTAGTATGTCTATAGTTAAAATGCGATTTTATAAAAAACGTTACAGAAAATTTGTTCAAATAGGGTATAATCTTTTTGTAGAACAAAAACAAAGAAATCAAACGTTTAAAGTAAAATATCAAATTGGTTACCTCTGTCATAAATGCAAAAGCATAAGTATAAGGTAATTTAGTGGCCCAAATATCATTAGTACTCTTACTACAATAGTTTAAAAGTAATAATTTAAAGAATTTTTTTTATAATTTTGACATTAAGGGTAAATTACTCTGTAACAAAGTTCGATATAGCTTTTTTATATGAAGTATTTACATAATTTTTTTTTACTTTTTGACCCCTACCATTTACTATATTACCTTTTCGGACACCCTGTATAAGTAAATCTAAATAATTATAGAAACAATAATGATAAACAAACAAAATTAAAATTTATAAAAAAATACCACAATACCTATATATATATATATATATATATATATATATATATATATATATATATATATATATATATATATATATATATACAGATAAAAGGGGTATTATCATAACTTACCTACCAATCCAGATATTTAACCAGAACTAACCAGATATTTTCAAAAAATTTGGTACACTTCTTTTGACCATTGCGGATCTCTTTACTTTTTTCGATGTCTGTTATATTTTCGATGATACAGGGTGATTTTCGTAAAAAGTACCCATATAGTAAGGGCTAATTGAGCTTCAAATTATATTTTTTTGTAAAAATAGCAAATATAGTTTTATTTTTAAATCATCAGCACCCGCAAAAATAATAAAAATTGGCATCGTGTCCCATGAGTAGGTAAACAATTACTGTACACAATTTTTTTATTTTTTTCTGAAAAAGTTAAAAAAACTACCAGTGGCGTTCGAACAAGATTTGTATTTTTTTTTTAAAGAAAAAAATAGTACGCCACTGCTTTTTTTCAAATTACGTGTACTTTTAAAATACCTAGCTACTTTGGGGTTATTTTAGTACCTTAATATTATTCGGTTCAACGAACTGTTTTCCTTAAAAAATAAAGCCATTTGGATTCATTGTAAAATCGCTAAAATATTATATAATGGTGTTTTATTTCTAAGTTAGGTTTTTAACTATTGCTTTTTAAAAGCAACAACTACCTATTTAATCACATTTATATTGTAATTAAGTAAGTATTTAATCTTACTTTAATACAGATTAGACAAAAACAAATTTAACATACCATGCATCAAAATCGTTTTTTTTTTTAAATCAACACAAATCTTTTTCTAACGCCATTGGCATTTTTTTAGAACCTTTACAGCAAAAAATATAATGTTTTAATTAAAAGAACTGATAAATATTTGAAGTGGTAGGCAAGTTATGATAAAAAGGCGTTTTTTCTTAAATTTTTAACACCTGTTTTACACAGCCTGTATATCAGAAAGAAAGCCTTTTCGGGCATAATTTTATTTGAACAATTTTTTCCTCTTCTTGAATTTTTTACAGCGTTCAAAGGAAAAAACCATTTTAAAAATAACCCTGTTTATACTCTCTATATCTTAATATAATTATTAAGTCAATTTACTTGTAAGAATATTAAAAATTTTATTGCCATCGCAGCAGGTTTTTAATTTTACCTGACGCATAATTCCCTTAATTTATTGCACTGCCAAACAATATTCAATTGCCCGCCACGGGGCGTACTTAAAAAAGAGCCCTTTTTAATCCGTTTTTCTTTTAATTAAACATAATATACAAAATAATAGGCCAGAAAATAGATTAAAAAGGTGCCTCTAGGAAATTTTAGAATTTATTTTGTACAAATATGTTGTTAGGCAATAAAAATGTATTAGGCAATTATTAAAAATTACTAAACAAATTTTATTTATACAGTGTGGTCCATTAACACGTTAAGCCCCAGAGTATGAAAGCGTGATTTTCATCCCAGACTAGACCATTTTTTTTAAATTTTAGTATTAAAATTATGTTAGTTTTGCTACTTACATAGTGACTTGAGGCTCTGACATATTTTTAGCAAAAACGGTGTGGCCACGTCAGGTGCACACGGTCTGTACAAAAAAAAAACTTGTTTTTGTTTAAACCATGTGCACCAGATTGTCTCACACACACACCACAATATATAAAGCAATATATTGCAACAGGTATTACATATTATGATGTTCTATATATTAAACTAAACAATATAAAATGCACTCTAACAATGATAAACAAAACTAAAGGAAATCATTTTTTATGATGCCAACACGCGGCTATATTGGACAGTACGGTGAAATGCGTAATTATTTCTTAACATTACATGTGTGGGTATCAAAAAACAGTCCATGCACTAAAAACAGTTGAGGCAATATGTATGGACTTTTTTAGCATTTTTCATTCATTCAAAAACGAATAAAAATGGTTGCACACGACTTTAACCCCGCGAAACACAAACGTCAACAAATATCCTAACTTACAAAAAATTAATGACGTTTCCGCCGGACTAAGACATATTTTTGTTTTATGTGGACCAATGCTCTCTAAATCCCCATAACAACACAGAAATTGTGTCTCTGGCGCGGCCACATTCGCCTGAACGCGAATATATGTTGTGGACAAATTGGTGCACGTGGTCCGGGATAAAAACATACTGTGCACCAGTGTGGTACACATGGGGTTTAACGTGTTAAGTGTGCAACAAATACAAAAATATTTAAAAAGTTGTTGCACAGTGCCAACCTATATTAGCAGTGATCAGTTGTATTAAAAGGGCTTTACAGGGTAAGCCAAAATCTAAAAATAGCTAAGTATTAGAGTAGAGTAAAGTACACCCATAAAAAAAATAACAATATGTTATATATGTATAAAACTCTGTAAAATTAAAAGCTATGCCCAAGTACCAAGTCATGGCCTCCTATTTGATTTTTTTTTGTAAATTTTTAACTACCCCCGTATCATACATATTTAGTAGTTTAGTTTAAGGCAGTTTTCTATTTTTAAATGTACCCTGTATCTCTTAGACTTCAAATAAAACTGAAAAATAACTGCCTATATTATTTAGGACCTTGCTCTAACTTAAATAATTTTCCAACAAATTACAAATTATTTTTGTTTTCATTTCTTGTACATCCAATTGGCCATTTGCTCTTTAAGCTTTTACCAGCGGATCATTCAGGACCAGTTAATTCTTACACGATTTATACTTTTTACAGCTTTGGGGCCAACCCTACCATTCACGTTAATGTTTAGGCCTTTAAGAAACTCTTTAAATATGATTTAGTACACAAGAGTTGGTTAATACAGACATACCTTTTATAATTTCTTAAATAAATATTGCACAAGATTGCCATAAATCTTGTATTTTGCCCTGACAGCATACTAATACTTGCTATCGTTAAAAAAGCCTAGTCATAACTGCCTATACCTATGAGTGCCAAGTTTTGCAAAGCAAAGAGTGATTTACCTTTGTAGTTATCACTTTTAACCATAACCTTAATTGGCACAAACACAATATATTCATAGAAACAGCAGCTTTGACAGAAATTAGATTTTTCTTTCAAACCGGAATAAAAGTTTTGGATACACGTTGCTTCTTTTTAGATGTTTTAAAAGCCTCTATTTTTATGAAAAAATAGCCGACTACTTTATGGCGTTCCTTATTAGCACCTATAAAAGTAATGCGGAGTTCTACTCTAATGCCTCTTTTCACCCCTCATCTAGGGGAATTTTCCACATTTTTAGATCCTTTATTTGTAGGGTGTCTAGACTGTAAAAGCAGCTGCTTGTTATATATTTTTATTTTATTAAAACGTCTAGGTTTTAAATCACCGTGTTTATAAAACTACCCCGTTGCTCCTTCTTTGATAGAATTATTTAAGTAAGTAAATAAAAGACAAATTTTCAGAAAATGCTTCCAATAAACGAGAAAGCTTTGTTTACATCATATACAGTGGCTTACAAAATAGCTTAATGTAAAAACCACACCCCATACCAGAGCAACTTATTTTACCCGCTACCAAAAACATTGTAGAAACATTGTTTGGTAAAAGCTGTGCTACACAAATTAATGATATCCCATTGTTAAATTATACAATCTGTAGAATAAATTTAAATATATTTGCATTTGGACGGACTAAAATGTAATGGAGCTTAAATCTCAGCTAATTGGAAACTTATTTGCTCTTCAGCTTAATAAAGCAACTGACTCCAATAAAATAAATTTTAAAGACTTATTGTTTTGCACCCTTATTTAAGGAACAACTACAGCCAACAAATTATTCAGGGTCACAATTAATGCTTTCATTACGGTAAATTTGCAATGGAAAAATTGTGTTGGAATTTGCACTGATGGAGCCCTAGCTATGTCTGAAAAATACAATAGTTTGCAAGCGCTTGCAAACAACACGAATATGATGTGGGTGCCAGAGCATTGCGGAATTCGAAGAAATAAAAACGCAGACGAACTGGCACAGCCACGACATACGTCGAGCCAAAACCAGTCCTTGGAGTTCCCAAAAGTACCTTCCGGAGCGCGGTACAAAATTGGGTAAAGGGCCAGTAAATACTGCACTGGAAAAGGCTTTCTCAACAGATGCATGGGAAAATATACATCAGAGGACTATGCACAAAAAGAGCTAAAGAACTACCCAAAATGGGTAGGAATCAGCTAAGAACAATCACAGGTTTCCTCACCGGACATGTTCCAGTGAAAGAACACCTAAATAAAATGGGATTTTACAACGGAGATCTGAACTGCAGATTATGTGGAGCAGAGACCGAAACAGTAACCCACATACTGTCAGAGTGTGAGGCATTGTATCACAAAAGACAGGCAATCTTCGGGGATATTAGAGTGCCCCCAGAAACATGTGGTACGCACCCAGCAGACCTATACCACCTTCTTCAATGAACTAGGGTACTGAAATGGGTACAATGAAACGGGAGTTTGGTACAATAAGCCTTCAGGCTGCAGTGCCACTGGACATGTAGATGGCTCCCTGGGAAAATTAAAAAAGCGCTTGCAAAAATGAATCCCCAGATATCATTTGGACACACTGCATATACTGGACATACAAAGACACAACTGAAAATATTTGGCTAATTCAAAGGGAATTGCAATGAGTTGTAGCATAATATAGTTTTAAGTGATAGTAAAAGCAAGAAGCTTTAGTTAGAACTACGAGAGGTCAATAATAGTAGGGGAACTTCAAAGAGACCTATTGGGTTGCAAAGCTTAGATGATAAGAGAAAAAAATGTTACATAATGTATATCTTTTATCGGTGGGGAAGGCGGCTATACACTTTTAAATATGTTAAAAAAATACTATTATTATTTTTGCTTGTGGAAATTTTTCGAGTCGTAACGTATTATATATATTTAAGTATCCCTAAATTATTTTCTTTAAAATTAAAAATAAGCCACGTTCGAAAATGCTAATTTGACTTTTTTGTTGCTCTCTGTTTTCTTTACGTCACCCTCAAATTGTCAGATTAGTGAAATATACACTATTTGACATGTAATTAACTAACCTTATCTTAATCTGACGCCCTTGACAATTTATGATGGATATATTTTTGTTTTTTAGGATCGGCCCTGTATACGGAACTCAAATTTGGCGGAGGTACTTAACCTGGGTACAAGGTATCCTCCGGTATATTAATCTGCTGCGCCGTATTTAATCCCGAAATCCCCTCTTGGGCTCCCCCACCATAAACCTCAATTCTCATCCTAATCAGGCATTTCACCATTTGTTGTTTGTTAGGCCCAATGTAAAACTTAAAAATAAAAAGAATATGTATATGTAAATGGCTTTAATTTCATTTTTTTAAATATAATCTTTATGATCAGCTGCGCACTTTCTGAGCTGTTGTTCTCAGAAAGAAGCATTGTTTCCGAAATACTTCTTAGGATCCTGCGACAAACGATTAAAGAGGCGCGGTGAGACAAAAGCATCCTATAACAGCAATATAAAGCTACTTTAGCCGCCCCGCGCCGCTCTCATTGTCCATCGCAACTTGGTTTCGAAACAAATGCTCAAGAATAGTCCGGCTAATATTGTCTATAAATGAGAGTGATATTTTTTAAACTTTTTTTTAGATACCAACTTTTTTATTCATTTAACTTTAATATTTTAAAGCTGTTGTAATCTTTAGTGTCAATATAAAAATAAAATTTATATTGATAAATACTATGGTTAATTTTTGTAACATATTTTTCGCCAATACGAGACACTGTTGTGACTTATTATATAAAAATTTGTAAGATCCTATTAATTTTTAAGACAAAATCAAGACAAAAGTAAAATTTGACCGATAATCAAAAGTTATTATAAAAAATATTCAAGTCTTAAAATTTCTTAACTCGAGACAAGAGTAAAGTTGTCAAGAAATTGTTAAGACAATGTTGCTTTTTTTAACAAGACAAATTTCCCTACAAAACAATATATCCTTTCTTGGCTACTTCTTAAGCTAAATTTATAAATTTACTTTTTCGTTTCCGCTCGTCGTTTGACGTTTAGATTTATAATATGGCATATGGAAACGGTAAACGGAAACTATAAAATAACAAATGCAAAGTTGTTGTTTTATCTTTTAACTGAAAAAGTCAAATAACAAACGAAAAATATTGGGTTACCTAGCAACACAAAAAAAATATCTACCTGCGCGGAGTTTAACAAAGTTGGCCTAACTTTTTTACGGTGCAAACCATTTAATAAAAGCCAAACTTAGACAGTAAAGCCCGCTTATTAAAGCCAGGCTTATCTCTACAACGGTCCATGCGGCCCTTATAATCTTCAACTCCTGGGCAAAAACTTGAATGTACTTGATTTGATTGAAAAGATGGAATCTTTTTGTAAAAAAAATTATTAATGGAAAAAAAGTTAAAAGAAAACTTACTACAGTTTAAGAACCGCTGGTTAGTTAATAATTGTTTAAATTTATAGGTCTTGCGATATACTATATGAAAATATAGGAAAAAGTTTATATAAACATGGTTTAGAAAATATATTGCTTCCGGACACAGGGTGTTAACCCTTTCTTTAAAAAAAATGTTTTATTTATATTATCCAAAATACCCCCTATTTATTCTTTACAAAAATGACTAATTTAGCTTTAACTTTATTAAGTTTATTCAGTCCACTGGCATCTTAAGGCTTACGTATACGAATATTTTTGAAAAAAATGTACGCTACTAACGTTTGTGTAAATTTTTTATTCAATAAATAAATACATAATTTTTTTATTCAATAAATAAATAAATAAAAAAATAGGTTTTTATTTTAATTAAAAATTATAATACAAAAAAAAATACAAAATTGGTGGCGAGCTCGCAATGCTATACTACCTAACCACTAAGATTAACCATTTTGATTACGCAAGTGTTAAACTACAGCGTTTTTAGCTCTTAAGTTATTTTTTTCTATCCTGTTAAGTTTCTGTGAAAATAAAAACTAAAATCCACCTAATTGCACACCCCTGCACAAGGCAAGAAAGATAGCACACATTTTTTTGAAAATTATTTTTATTATTATTTTATAAATAAGTATATTAGCTTATCCACAGGCACTTAGAAACACATTTTACATTTTAAGTAACGAATTTTACCATTTTTAAGTGTTTTCAGAATTTTCTTTATGTTTTTTGGTTGGGCCAGGGATATGAAAGTACGTAAATTTCATTTTATTTCTTGAAAACTTAGCAGACCATAAAAAAATTAAGAGCTTAATTGTTTCTTGCTTAATCCAAATAAAATATAAAATTTCCACAAAACACAGTAACGTACATTCTTTGGCCAAAAATACTTGTTGAGGTACCGGTCAAGACAATACTAAAATAAATTAATAGGTTTACTTAAATCTAATTTTAATACGGCTTTTTAAAGGTATTAACAATTTTTTTTTTTAAGTTAACACCTTCTATCTGGGGAACCATGCATTTCCAAACCACTGTATATATTTATTGCGATTAAATATGTTTAGCAACATTTCGTAAAACTCCGTTTATAAAAAATATTATTTATATATATATAAATTTTATTATTTATGAAAAATGTTTCTTTTAAGACCAATGGTATCTAGTATATATAAATGCTTTTCTTTAATGCCCCCACCCTCCTTTTTTTGGACAATCAAAACTTTATGATATGAAATTGTTGCATAAATACTATATTTTAGAGTAAAATTGACAGATAAAAATTTGAAGATGACGGCTATGCGCCATCTTGTAAAAAAATTTAAATGAAAAGAAGGGTCTTGAGATATAATTTTAAAGCTCCTGACGAGTACTTTTTAACCCTAGCATATAAAGTCAATACATTTACCTACTGCAAAATGGCGGTACTTTAACAATTACTTAAATACCTGATTTGAATGGCAATATTTATGAAACTAATAAAGCTAGGTGTACTAAATATGCTATTTTCTTAAAGGTCTTTTAAATATCTTTTTAACGATGATATAATATACAGGAGGTTTTATTTAAAATATATATACTTTTTTCCTACCCTGTATATTATCATCGGTATCACCTATAAAAAGATCTTTAAAACAGCTTTAGGAAAATACCACATTGATTACATCTAACTTTATTAGTTTTGGAAATATGGCTATCCAAATTAGGTACTTGGGTACTTTCTTAGGTACCGCCATTTTGTATTAGGTAAAGGTATTGACATTATTTTCTAGGGTTATGAAGTACTATTTGGGAGCTTAAAAATGATGTGCCACAAGACCCCGTCCCATTTAATCTTTTTTTTAAGATAGCGCCCTATTTATGCATCAATTTTATATGCCAAAATGTTTTCTTTTTTAATTGATGCGTTCAAAAATAAAAGGGAGGGGGAATTAAAGAAATGCACTGTATGTTAAGCCAAATTAAAAGGTTAATAGGCAATATTCTCGTGTAATATTTCTAGAGAGATCATTATACCTGCACCCGAGGGGTAAAATGATTTTTTCACGTGCATTCTATATAAAAATAATAAAGCCTGTTATAAAAATCTTTTGTGTCTCACACGAATAAATTATTTATGTTACCCACACTATAGACAGAATTTAAAAAGTTGTGTAAGGTACGTTTCTACAATTATATTTTTCTTAGGATAATCATTTGCCCCACTCTCTCCTACATGTTTTTCAAAGCTAATGTATAACAAATATAAAACATATAAAAAGTAAATTCCGTTAACTTTAAAGTCATCAAAACCATTTAAACATAGCTTTTTCTGACCGTCTAGGAATAAACATGGTCTATAAATTAACCTTAAGTAGTTTACTTGAATATAGTGGTATCCCTTAACGCCCTTCATGCACAGATATGATTTACGATTGGGCAGGCTGGTTTAAACAATAACTAAAGTGGTTTAAGGGTAATGAACTCCCAGTGCTAAGTGCCGACATACTTTATTTAGGGGTGATGTGTAGCAGACATCTATTCCTCTTATGACTAATATGAAATAAGGGTGGCGCATTGTAAGAAAGAAGGTTTAAAATTTCTACCTTACAAGTGACCAGTTTTCATAGTTTTGTAAGTGTACGATTAAGAAAGAAAATTGTTTAAAATTTAAACACATTTATTACTTTACAAATGTATATGCATTTGTACATTGTGCATGCTTTAAAATTAATAATTAGTGTCTAACACATACAGTAAGGTAGCCTGGGTTGAAACAGGGCCGGATTTCGATGTGTGGAGGTCCTGGGGCAATGAGCCTGTGGGGTACCCCTGAAAGTAAAAGTTATTAAAATTTTGTACTTAAAAATATTGAAGAGCAAAAAAAGGTCCTCATCAATAAATATGTATCTTTGACACATAAATTCGTTGTGGGGGCCGCAGGGCAGTTGCCTGCCCCCCTTAAATCCGGCCCTGGGTTAAATTTATTTAAAATTTAGTGGTTTGTTTTTTAAAACAACATTTGGATTCGTCGACCATTAATTTTTGCTGCATTATTATTCGTGATAAATTTATGTACTTGTATGTATTCATGTGTACTATTTTAGTTTAAAATATATTAAAAGTTTTTTTATCCAAAACCGGCAAATTGCTGATTTAAAAAATTTTATCCATACGCATTTTTTAAGAAAATTAAATTTCCTACAGAAAAGCTTTCTCCGTAAATTGTCATCAAATAAGCCGTTTCCATGTAATCGGGCATTGAACACTGAACTAATTTTTTAATCTTGTTTCCCGAGTTTAGATTTTTGTTACTATTTCAAATAATAAAATTTAAATGAACCCAATACATTTTTTTTTATTTTGATGCGTTACCAAAAATCAATAAATTTACTTTCTCACAAGTTGTTCCTCGTTGAAATTACTTTTGGATTCTACTTCAACGTCGAATAACTTTTAAAAGGGTAAATTTAGTTAAAATGTTAAAAACCACTAAATGTTTTATAATTTTTTTCCAACCCACCCGCCCTCACTGTACATGGTGTTACAAAATTTTAAGATTTTGTTTTAGGTTTCGTTGTACCCCTAAAAAAAATATACACATGCCTTAAATAATGCCCCCAAAAATGGCTTAAGTCTTCCGAAGGAGGATCCCTAAATTTACGTTTTAAATAATATTTCTGAAATCGTTTTATGGTAGGCTGGGTAAATTTAATAAAGTTGTGTCCTTTGTCCCTGTGGACTTTTGTGTTTTTGGCCTAGTTAAATTATTTTAGAAACCAATAAATTACCTCTATAAAAAAAATCAATAAAACTTTTACCTACTACTATTTATCAGTAGATAGTTGGCCATAAATTAACCGACATTTGTTTTGTTTGACATCAGTGCATAAACTCTTGTCTGATTTTCCAAATTAGAGATTTTTTTCTTCGACTTCTTCGGACAGTAAAAAATGCTTTTTTACTGTCATCTTAAGATGAAGTACTTTATTTTAGTACAGTACATAAAGTTTAACAAAGGAACTTTTTTTAAATTGTTTATTGATTTTTTTACTTATTGACATGGAAGTTTGTTTTTGTCAAAACATTCTAAAGATATTAGCATACTAGTAAGCATTAAAGGCTGCAAAATATTATTTTAAGAGTTTTTCCAACTCTTAGAAGCTACATACACTATACAGAATCAGCTAAATTACATAACACATAGGCAATGTGAGGAAAAGAGACAAACTAACGTGAATACCTGCATGTAAACATTTCTGATTGGATAAGTCACATACACCCTTTTTTGTTGCTTTACTGGCCAATATCCCAATACCTATTTGCTTAAGCAGTATACGACTTGGTGCAATTATACAGTTGAAAAATGTTTAAACCTTATCTAAACCATAATAAATAAAAAGAATAATAAATGCCCAACCATAACCAAGAAACTAAGCTTCTTTAAATACAGTAAATTGCAAAACTTTTAAACTTTGTGTTTGGTTACCAGAGGTCTTACTTTCTAATAATATAAATGTAATGATTAATGAATGCCATCTACTTGTGTTTAAAAAGCATATGTCTAAATCTTTAATGTCTTCTATTTTTCAAATTTTTACAGTATAAGTTTGACTTGCCCTAACTTAATTGTATATAACGTCTCTAAATGCCTTTCTTTCATGGTTTTATTGGTCTGTTTTTCAAAAGCCGATATGACAGACCCAATTAACCGTGTATTTGTGTGAATTAGGATTATCTTTTGTATCTATTTTTTAAATGGTTTAATATATAGAATATTTTTATTTTGTTTGTTTTTACAAATTTATATATTAAAATAAACCTATATATCCATATTCAGTAGTTTAAATATTACCCACCTCCATGGCTTAAAGCAAAACAATTAAAGGGTCAATTTTCTTAATATTTTTGGGATATAGAAAAGAACTTTTTCAAACCTATATGGCTAACTTTATATATGTTTTTGTAATATGTTCGTAAATATATCTGTATTTTGGGCATTTAAAGATATATTTGAAGGTTTTGTAAGATCCATTTTTCTGTAAATTGGAAAAAACTGGACATTGGCACCATATTAGAAATGACTTTGTTTGTTTGCAAAAAATTCAATTGTATAGCTTCACTATAGAATAGACAACCAGCGTGGACGCTCGTTTTGCAAAATGTATGGAGCGGCAAATTATTGTCTTTGGTGTGTACGTCTAAGCCCTCGAGGGATGCACACACTATATAAATTTCGACAAGCGACACGCTGGGTGTCTATAGTAAAAACTACAATTACTGGCGTTGCTTTAATGAAATGTGTCTCTATGTTTAAATATATTTAAATCATGGCACAAATTCATTTTTCTTATATCACTACTGTTTAAATGAAAGTTTAAATTTACATTCAGAAGTTGTTGAGGTTTATAGCTTTAAACCCGTAATAAAAATAAAGTATTTAATTGAAGCAACAATGTTAATAAAACACGTCTTTTAAATGAAATCCACAATTTATGGCTTAATGCTAGATTAAATAAAGGTAGAAAACAAGATAACTGAGTCTCAAAATCAATGTTTATTACTGCCATATATCCATAAAAACTGACAAAATATAATAATATGTTATCGTGATTGTGTGTAATGAAGTTGAAATACAGTCATTAGATTTGTCCATAAAAATAAAAGTATTTTATGTATGTGATTCAAAATATTAGGTATTTATTATACAAGGAAAGAAGTTCTGGATTTAAACTTAAAGTTGTGTTGTCTCCCGATGCGAAGCGAAACGAGAGCTAAAATCTAAAGGATTTTTCATGGCCCTTTTATTTTTGACATAAAGGGCAAAATTCATATTTTTCTATTTTTGAACCTCTCTCGTATTTTAATTTTCTTGTAACTAACAACAAAAGTAAAAAGTGATATTAATAGATAATACCAAACATATGCTTTTTTCTTATAAAATACACTGTATATTTCTTATTCATTGAATTATAAGGGATGAGAGCTCTTTAATAATGTATAATACCTTATAGTTATTTTTTGATTTTAGACCCTAAATTGATGTTTTTAATTTTAAAATTAAATTTTGCATAGTGGCCATGATATATAGACTTTATAACCAAAAATAAAGTAATGCTCAAGTCCATCATTTATTTACATTTTACAGCATAATCTCAGTTTGAAATATTTTATCTCGATCCTGTTATCCCTATTCACCAGTCGGTTTCTTAAGTTTTGTTAGCTTATTTGTATTATTTATGCGTTTATATTTAAAAACATGTCCAAAATCAGTATGTTTCTATGATTTTTAAACAAAATAGTAGAAAAGTGAAACCGTTATTATTAAAATTTAAATTTTAAAGATATCAGTTTAATATATGTTTTTTGTTTTAAAAAAATGTTTTTCTAAAAATTGTGGAGTCAAACCTACTAATTGTGAACATTGTTTTCAGTATAAATATAAGTATGTACTAACACAGTGGCCCTAATCCAAAATATTTAGTTTTTAATAAGTTAATAAGTAAACAAATTTGCAGAACCTAGGGGTGAATAGGGCTGCTGGAAGGGGCAAAATACAGTGTGTCCCAGGATAGGTGTTACAAAAGGACAAATGGACCAAACATTTTTGAAAATCTGGTTGCATGGTCCGAAACCAATAAATACAAAATTATACCCTAATTGGTATTATACAGGGAAAGCAAAAATTTGAAAGAAATATTAATAATTTTAAATATTTTTAAAAATTCGCTGTTTTAAGCCAAATATTGTAAAAACTGGCAATGAATAAATTGACACAAATATTTTATATTATACAATTTTGTCATATTTTAAAAAATAAAGTTACTTTACTTTTGGTAATTTTTTATATTTTTAGTTAAAACTTACCGTGTATATTACCAATCGAAGTAAAATTTTGTATTCATTAGTTTTGGATCATGCGACCAGTTTTCCCAGAAGAACGTTTAAAAATTCCAAAATTTTTGGTCCATTATTCCTTTTGTTTATAACACTTATCCTGGGTCACACTGTATATAATAAAAAAATATAGATTTTGCGGTTAAATTTAAATAAATTATGAACTTAGGGCTAACTTTATTCTTTGGCTATAAAGTCTATAATATGGCCCACTATGCGAAATTTAATTTTAAAATAAAAACATCAATTTGGTTCATACCTCAAAAAACGTAAAATTTTTAAAAAATCTAAACACACCACTGAAATCTAAGTAAAAATATCTAATAATATCAGTTTTTTACTGTTGTATGTATACAGACAAAAATGAATTTTGACCTGTATGTAAAAGGGTAAAGGAGCTATAAAAAAATCTTTTGGTGCCATTTTTCATTTAATCAAAAAGTAGCAACAGTTTGCAAAAACCGCAAGTCTCTATCTCTAATAGTAACCAAGATACCCTGCAATTGCAACGAAATCCGGATACCCGGTAGAATCAGACGTTTTTTAACTTCATAATATCTAGCCACGCGGCAGCGTGTGTAATATTACACGATCCAGTTGGTGTCACTTTTAACCCCTCTATAACTCAAAATCTATTTAATTTAAACACATAAAACTGCGTATGTATATTTATATCCATAAGGACAACTAGAAGCCCAAATTATGAAGCGGTTATTAAGATATGAAGGTCCTAATACGTCAATTTTCCACTGACTGACTGACATATACCGATTAAGCTAAAACATACCGCATAGGCAATAGGAGGAAAAAAGACAGTCTAACTAAATACCGACATGTAAACATAATTGACTAATAGTGCTTGTTTTGATATTGCATTACTGACCGATATACCTAAACCTATTGCTCATGCAGCATGTAGATCAAAGACCTAACCCACTTTCATAAATATGACCTAGCAAGATGAAATTTGAAATCCAGCTTGGTAATTGTGTGTAAAAGTAGTAAAAACTTAAAAAGAAAAAAGTTAAAAATTGGAAGCCACTGACTTTTTGCAACTTTTATATTTTTTCGGTTAAAACACCTAAAAAAACATTTTTTATGTTTTCATATTTTTAAGCAGGTTGCTTAGTCTTCCGAAAAAAATCGCCTAAACCGCATAATCCTAGACCATACAAAAAACATTGGGGCATTTTTTCATTTAAAAATTAGGTGTTAAAACATCTTATTGACAATTATGTAATAACAACAACAAATGCTTAATTATAGAACGTTTATATCTAGTTCGACAAATTTTTCAAAAAAAAGTGTTATAAATTTTTAGGTTTGTTAAAAAGTTTAATACCCTGTATCTTGAGAACGAAACATTTGAGAACCCATATTTATATGAACTTTTTTCATTAAAATAGCTTAGGAATGTGCCCTTAAATTTTTTTACCGCAATTAGGAAACACCCTGTATATTTAATTGTAGCGTTTTGAACCGTTAAAAGTAGATATTTAAAACTATTCCAATGTATTGTTATATTTGCTATATAACACAAACATGAAACTAAAATTGGGTCAAAAAATTAGTGGTGTACCCATACAAAAACTTGTAATTTCCACTAATACACAACCGTTACTGCTTTTTACACTAGCGGAAGACGAAAAGTTGGGCGATGGACGGCTATTGAAGTGTTTGGAGTCTTATGAGACCTTTTACTTCCACGGCCGGCTTTCCGCATTCTTAACGTGTGAAAGGTCTCATAAGACTTCATAC
Organism: Listronotus bonariensis; assembly: GCA_014170235.1. Taxonomy (NCBI): domain Eukaryota; kingdom Metazoa; phylum Arthropoda; class Insecta; order Coleoptera; family Curculionidae; genus Listronotus; species Listronotus bonariensis. The sequence continues at coordinate 42,894 of JACEGR010007583.1, forward strand.
ACTTTGACAGCGTCGGTCCATCACCCAACTGTCCGTCTTCCGCTAATGTGAAAAGGCACTTAACAAGATCGTTATGTCGCCCTTACTTAGCTAATTTAAGCATAAACAGGAAGCGTGTTTAGAAGGTAAAAAATAATGAATGGGCAAGGCGCACTGTTATTTCTAACGTTTAAGAAAATATAGACAATAGCAAAAGAGAAAATTATACAGCGAAAACGCAAAACAAAAATTAAATCTAAATACCTGCCTAGTTTTCTTCACAAACCGTAATTATACCCCACCAAAAACATATACATATGTTAAATGAGAACCAAGTTTAATACTAAATTAGGTATGTATAAGATCTTAAAGTAGGTAAGATATGCTAATTACGAATCTGAAAGGATTTTTTCGGGCGCGTTTCGTTCTCGAGATATTCATCATCAGGCTTGATAACCAGAACTAACCTAATTTCACTATTTCCTCCCCTTGTTTTTGCACTAAATTTTTGCGTCTTCTGCTAAACTGGAACTTATTATTTGATTTCCACCTAAAAACCCATTTTTTTATTTATTTTACCCATTTTTCCCATAAAATAGTAAAGCTTCACTTTTTGGCGGCGCCAAGGCTTCTGCGATCAGAATGATTGAAAGTAACGCTTTAAAATTTTATGGAAAAAAACGGGTAAAATAAATAGAAAAATTGGGTTTTAAAAGGTGAAAATTAAATATTAAGTACCAATTAAGCTTTCAATCAAAAATGGTTTAAAAAGAAAGTGGGAAATAGTGAATTTAGGTTAGTTCTGGTTATCAAGTTTGATGATGAATATTTCGAGAACGAAACATGTCCGAAAAAAATTCTTTGAGATTCGCAATCAACGCTCCAAAAACCCCCGTATACCAAATTTTATTTAAATCGGCAAGGCATCCAGTTTGTAAACAATTACCATGCCTATAAATAATTTTACGACCACTTGTGAAAATAGCAAATAGCACACTGGTTTCATGCATGAAAATGCGTTATATCACACTAGTGTTGCAAAGTACTTTACAGCACTAGTGTTGCAAAAGTACTTTACAACACTGGTGTGATACATATTAATGATGTCATTCTAAAAACTGCTATTGGTTTTGCAAGTGACATACTTATTGTAGTGACAGTGAAAAGCTTTTACTTACCTTAAACCAGTAGAACCCAAATTAGCGAAAATCATCTTATTGACGTTAAGTTATATTTATTAAATTTTACGAAAAATAAAAACATATAAACAAAAAAATAGACATAACCACAAAAACAACTTTCACTGACTGCTGTCAGTGGCAGTGTTGTCAGGTAAGTAGATCAAATTAAAAATCTCCTCTCTACCTTTGAGCACTGCACCTTATAGAGGTAGCCTTGCCAGCTTGACCGTTCGACTTAAAAGCGCCAGAGAAAAAGCCTATAGATCAAATTCCTTTCTCTCTTTCTTCGTGTACTCAAACAACTAGTTAAATCATTTTTTTTTAATCCTCAATTAAACCTAAGGCTAATAACACTTTATGAATCCACTTTCTTTATCCATTCATAAATAGAATCAGACCCTTCCGACGTTGCCAAATGCGCTTTCCATATTTTGCATGGTAACTGACGTTTAGTAGTCGTTTTCCTTACTTTTGGGACTTTGGGTTATGCATTTACAATTTTCATATTTTTATATTTTTTCTTAAAAATATGAGGAAAAACTGTTATTTTTACTTAATTTTATATGTGATGTTCAGTTTCATTAACTCGTTTTCAATTTTACCCACCCAGCACCCCTTTTCCTCCCCGGTCCCGTAAGTTTGTTACTGATATTTTTAAAAAACGGAATATTTTGGATATGCACCGCTTACGTATACGGTGACTTAGAAGAGTGTCTAAAATATGTAAGAATCAGACAATTTTTAAAAACACTTATAATAGCAGAAGAGCGTAACTAAACTATGGCGTTTGCCTAGCTTAAAATCCATGCAATTTTTATTAGTATGCCTTTCAGACTCCAAAATGATAAAGTTACATATAGTAGCTTCTGGGTAGGTGATTTTCGATGTAAAAATATTGTAAAACAGTATAATAGAGCGGTGAGGAAAAATTTGCATATCACACTAGTGTGTTGCAAAGTAAAATATCACACCTAGTGTTGCAAAGTTCTCAATTGTTGTTTTTATTTTTTTCTGAACAGACAAACTTTTATTTATTTTTTTTTTGGTGAATAATTGTGGTCGTAGGAAAAATGAGTGTATTGGTTGAATATGAGAAAAAATATAAAAATAAAAAAGTTTTATTATTATCAACTGTGGTTATTTTTTTAAAATACTTAAAATTTTATTAAATGCAAATAAAAAATACGTAAAAACTAATCCGTATATAATAATACAAAAAAATGCTTGTTATCCGTGTAAGGTAAAAAACCGGTAAAATGACCGGTTGCCGTCGTTACGTTCCAAAAACGGAACCTCTGTGGTTAGGGGTGGGTTAAGGGGTTAAAACAACAATTTGAAAATTTACTTGTAGTCAAAATTACTTTAAACTGTCAGTCTTAATCGTTTATTATGATGCAGAGTCATTATCGATTTCCAAACAAATATTTCAACATTATCATTCGGGTAATAACAGGGGTATCACGATAGGTGACATATTGGTTTTGTCAGGCAACTATATGTATCACATTTTGTCGTGTGTTTGCGTGGCTAAGTATATGTGTTTCATATTTCTTTATACAAGCATAATTTGGCTGTGTTTAAAACATCTTTATTATAATATCGTCAAAATAATGTACAAATGTTTAAATTGAATAGGGTAAACTGGCCAGGTATTGGCACCCTTAAGGATTTGCATAACTTTTAGACAGTATATTATTAAAAATTCTGTCACAGATGCGAAATTTTGTATGTTAATAGTATGGATAGTGGAGGGAAGGATAACCATCTTTATGAACAAGTTGAAAAAGTGGCCATCAGAATGTAGCAAATTGGGATGGCGCCACAGTAGCCAGTGTGGAGGGATTTGGTATTTCTTTCCTTTTTATTTGTATCTATCTGTCCTTTTCATTTAGTATCTCACTCTAATAACTCATGCTCATTGGTTGAAAATCTCCTCTGGCTACTGTGGCGCCAGCTTAAGTTGCTCTTTCGACGGACACTTTTAAAACATTCAGATGGTCATCCTCCTCCGCCATCCATAGACAATAGGTAGTTAAAAGCACTAGTCATTGAAATGTTTTACAAATCAACGAAATTTTATGTTCACAATTTATTAGAGGTATATTGTAATATATGTCAACAAATCTAAAAAGCACTAGTCATTGAAATGTTTACAGATCAACAGAATTTTTATGTCTACAAATTATTATAGGTATTTTTTCTAATATATGTCAAGAACTTGTAGGAGAAGAAACTGTAGAAAAGTTTAAAAACGCTACAACTACACAAAGTACGCTAGAAAACGAGTCAAATGTGTTATATAAATTGTGGTCACTTATAGTGGAGAAAATAAATCCAGAAGCGAAAATTCAACAACATTTTTAATAGCCGAAGAAAAAAGGATAATAAGAACTTTACCGAATCACGTATTAATCAAACTGTCGAATAATATGCATATTTACGAACAAATATTCAGCTTCAAGAAGAAACCGAAGAAGTAAAAACTTTTAATATTGATGATATAGATGTCATTATAGTATCAGAAGACATGGAGCCCGAAAATGTAATAATTGAAGAAACAGTTATAAGTAAAGCAAATACATCTAACCAAATGGAAGATTATTTAACGTGGCCAGAATCACCACACAGAAAAAACAAAAACAATTTAAAAAGTTAAGAAAAATGCCCTTCGTTATGACATCAAGTGGTTGGAATTTTTTTTTTTTTTTAATGAACAGAAGCAGCTTAAGAATAAAGTTGAGCAGGAAAAGAAAAAATAAAACAAAAACGAATTAAAAAAAGCTATTAAAGCAGAAAATAAATTAGTCAAAACTAAAAAGCCCAAGGGGACAAAAATGATCTAAAAATAACAATACAGATATGCTTGAAAGAAAAACTTACAACAAGAATATCAAAAAACAAGAGAAAGAAAATTTAAAAGAACAATGTAATTATCTAATAGAAGATGCAAATTCTAAAAACAAAATAAATGAAATTTCTAACATTGCAATTAAAAACGCCATCATCAAAAAATATGAAAATCAAAAACCACATGTAAGAAATTTGCTTAAGGAAATCAAAAGAGATGGAGGTGGAGCCAAACACCAAAATGAAAGTACAGCTGAATCAGATGATTACAAAATATGTCTACAAAAGCATACAAAATTAACCGAAGATTTTGTTTGTGGCCCTTGCAAGAAAAAATTACTTGAGTTTTTTTAAACTATCACTGTAATTTGTATTTTATTTTATTTTACCATTTACCATATATTTTGTAAAAATATTTTTATTAAAGCATGATAAAATATAAGTAGGTAATCTCTTTATTTAACTACTAACCAATTTAAAGTTAAATAAAAACACAAGTGCCAATGACTGGTTGATTGAATGCCAATAATTGAAATTAAGGTGCCAATATCTAAATTTGTTGACATATATTAGAAAAAAAT
>JACEGR010007584.1:0-47473 GCA_014170235.1 Listronotus bonariensis
TATTATTTTAATATACCGTTTGTCCTAATAAATTATTTTTTAAACTGAATGTTATACAGAGTGTTTTCTAAAAGTGTTATGGTTAATAAGGTTACCAAATATTATGATTGAAAATTTTACTCTAGGAGATGTAATATTTGACTGTTTCCGGCCAGTTTAAAAGAGAGAAGAAATTATGTTACAACACATTTCAAATGTTGTTCAAATACTTATCAAGTCCCTGTATGGGTAGGATTTTAAGATCGCTCTGTATAATTGAGTATTCAAATTTTTTACTTACCGTTATAAAAAATCAGGTACACTACCAAACACAAGATGCAAAATTGGTTCAATTGTCAAAAACAATAATGTTTTTCACTTCAAAATTCAACATATATATATACAACTTTTATCGCAATACATAATTTTAAAAGCATAACATTTTTGTTTTCCATGCTATTTTAGAAAATAAGTAAACCAGAAAACCGCATTATTATTATTGTAATTTTGAAAAATAACAAATATTTACGTTCCCATGAATGTTTTTGAAAATAAGGAAACCGCATTATTATTATTGTATTTCGAAAAAATATAAAGATGCTTGACGAAGCCATTAAAAGACGCCACCATACTGTAGCGTATAAATACCAAGTCTTTTATGAAATTATAAAATGCTTTTTAACCTAGTAAGTTTAGCAGGAAGTTTACGTTTAGCTAGTTCCTTTGTATATTGTTTTAAACACATGTTACCTAAATTAATATTTTTCAGTGGTTTGTTATCACACCGAGCCGTTGAATATTCTTATCGAATTCAGAAAGTCCAGAGGAAGTTTGCGATAGCTATTTCTTTTGAATATATTAACTTAAACATAATGTTTAGTACACCCGTAGACATGGCGGTGGCGTACACACGTCCTGATTATCTACTACGCATCTATGTACCCAGCGAGGTTACCAATATCAGAATTGAGGATGTAACACATCTAGCCTCAGTTGTATACATACATCTTATTCTAGATTCCCGCGATCAGTATTTGTGTGAGCTACGCATGCATTCTGCGGGTAATGTTGTGCAGATTCATATCTATACAGGGGGATGCTCGAGAGCGTCTATGATTATTATATATCTATTTCCGCGGTATGGTCGTCGCTGGATGCATATAATACAGCCGAGTATGGAGTATATGAACATCACTGTACGCTGGATCAAGCTGTGTGGGTTCCGGATCCAGAGCAGGATTTTGAGGAATAAGGTAACTATATTTACATTTGTTGCTGTGACTGCCTTCTAGGTTATGTAGTAATCTGTTTTTGCGTCTGCGTTAATTTCCCCTGCTAAGCCGTTATAGGCCTTCGAACGTCCTTATTAAGGATTTACATTAGGCTGATACGTCTACCTGATATGTCTCTTTTCCAACCGTTTTTTTTTAAATTTAATTAAGTTTTTTTCAGACGTATGAGACTGATCTGTTCTAATAATATTTCAAGCCCTGTATTTCTAAAAACAGCCCTGTATTTCTAATATACGTTAAAAACTGTTAAGGCCCTATTTACTCTCAAATAACATATTTATTTAAAAAATTAGTGTTAATATATTTATTTAAAATAATTGTTTAAAAAAAAGAATGACTAAAATCAAACCACTAGAAGCCAAGATATACGTAAAAAACTGTTAAGGCCCTATTTACACTCAAATAACATATTTATTTAAAAAATTAGTGTTAATATTAATATATTTATTAAAAATAAATTGTTTAAAAAAGAATGACTAAAATCAAAACCACTAGAAGCCAAAATATACGTTAAAAACTGTTAAGGCCCTATTTACACTCAAATAACATAATTATTTAAATTTTTAGTACTAATATTTATAGGCTTATTAAAATAAATTGTTTAAAAAAGAATAACTAAAATCGGTCTACTAGAAGCCGAACGATATATTAAATACTAATAATATTTTTCATAACATTCTGTATAATTTGTAATTTATTAGGACAACAGGTATATTAAATACTAATAATATTTACCATATAACACTCTGTATAACATACACTTTAAAAATAATTTATTAGGACAAATGGTATAATAAAAACTAATAATATTAACGATAACACTCTGTATAACATACAGTTTTAAAAATAATTTATTAGGACAAATGGTATAATAAAAACTAATAATATTAACGATAACACTCTGTATAACATGCAGTTTTAAAAATAATTTATTGGGACAGCTGGTATATTAAAACTAATAATATTTACTAGAACGGAAGTCTCTCACCAGTGTAACAAACATTGTTTTTTCTTATCAACTTCCTTCAGCAAACTAATCTTATGAAAATAATTACATTATTTTAAAAACAAACCTTAAATTTAAATACTTTTGTATAACATGTAAAAAACTATTTTTGTTTTTTTTTTCCTATGGCTATTATTTAAGAGGTCCAGATACCATCATTCAATTCGGCTTATTTTTACCTTTCATTAGAACTCAAACATGGCTGACGACCGGAAGTTGGCCCGGGGTGCACACCCTGTATATTGGGCGGCTAGACGGGTTACCTAACTTGCCAGGCGGGGTGCCTAACTTTGGGCGCGGGTTGCCTAACCTATTCTTGGTTACCTAACTTTGGGCAGGTACCGACGGAAGCTAGGTGGATGACCTAATTGTTGCGCGAAAGAACCAAAGGAGCGGAGCCCTAAGCGTCGGTCCGGGGCGCGACCTCCATGTTTCATAATTCTATTGGTTAAGCCCTAAAGGTAGCTAACGCCAGTGGTAGCTAGCGCCTTTAATTCTTCGCCTTGACCACGCCGCAAAATTCCTAGACGTTCCCACGGTTAATAGCTCAGTTCCCACACACACACACACACTATTAAGACCATCTTAATAGCCTCGCTTAATAGCCTCACTTAATAGCTCAAGATTCCTAACGTAATTTCCCACGATCAGTTCCCACACTTAATAGCCTCGCCTTATAGCCTCGCTTAATAGCTCAGTTCCCACGCTTAATAGCCTCGCTTAATAGCTCAGTTCCCACACACTTAATAGCCTCGCTTAATAGCCTCACTTAATAGCCTATCACTTAATAGCTCAAGATTCCTGATTTCCCACGGTCAGTTCCCACACTTAATAGCCTTGCTTAATAGCCTCCACGCGCCACGCCCCCGCACCGCAATTTTCCCACGGTCCCCAAAAAATTCCCACCCCCAAGTAACGGAATACACTACTTCCTGACCTAAAGAGAAAGCTATAAACTTGGCAACCTTGAAAATATAATTTCAAATGAATCGGTTTTGGAATAATTGACCAAACCTGGTCGTTTTCGTATTTAAGCTTAATGCCAAATTTTTAAAGATGACAAGAGTAAAAAACAATAATATTAGGTCATAATAAAGTTTATACAAGCTATTGATAACAATAATAAAAATGGAGTATTCCATTTAAAATTTTAAAATTTCCTAACCTGAAGAGAAAGCTATAAACTTGGCAACCTTGGAAATATAATTTTAAAATTTTTCATGTTCAGTTATAAGTTCCCACAAAATTTGGTTCATTTATATTTAACGGTTGCTGAGATAAACCACCATTTCAATTTTTCTACTAACCCTGTAGGTACTAGTAACTATGTTTAAACCATTATTGTTTTAAGATTATTTTAGGATCTATTTTTAACATTTTTATTTCAATTTGGTTTAAATGCGTGTTTTTTAGTTTAACTATTATTATTAATGCATTTTTTTTTATTTGATATATTTATAATTATTTAGATGACACAAATGTAAACACAACAACTGCAAAATCTACAACACCTGGTTTTGTATGTCCTCCAGATTATTGTCTCTATACAAGATGTGGTGCCATACCCACATGTGCAGCTGGACAAATTGTTGTCCGTGGAATTAAAATGTGCGGCTGCTGTCCAGGATGTGTTCAACCCAGTAAGTTAACTTAACTTAAAACTATTCCTAAAGTACAAAAGACTTAAACTAAAACAACATTTATAAATTTAAAAAGAAACCTTATATTAAAAAGTTACTTACATAAACCGGCCAACAGATAGACATGGCCACCTTATCTTTTGTCTAAATTCAACGGCCCATAACTTTTTAAAATTTGAACCAATTTTTACATTTGTTTTATCTTTAAAAAACAAAGTCTTTAAGCTGCTTGTAGCTAATTCTTTACCTAAATATTGCAACTAACTTGTTTGACGAAAACCAAAGTTATTCCAGTTTTAAAAAATGAAAAAAGGTATTTTGTTTTTACTACTTAAGTGTATTAACCATATCATTACCTCGAGACTTTTTGCAATTTTGAATAAAAGTTATTTATTAAAGAAATTACAGTGGGTTGTACAAAAGTAGTGCATTTTTGCATTAAAATTAAGAAACTTTTGCTTAGAACAGGCAAAATACCATTAAAATTAGGACTACTGTGCAAAAAAAAATAGCACTAAATGCACTAAAATAAACAAAGAATTTCACCAGGTTGTTTAAAATTTTCTGGTAAATGACGAAAAAAAAATTAATTAAAAATGCGGGAAAAGTTATTTTATAAATTTCTTAGGTGAAAATATGCAACCCATCCAAACTTATTTTACGGTAAAAATTAATAATTTTAAGGATAACACCCTATATAGATTTTATAATCTGCTTTGAATTTTATCCTTAAAAACCAGTATTACAGCAATTTAAGGCGTTCAACCAATTATAACCGTGGTAATAATTGGTGACAACTTTGACGTATAATACATAGTTTAAACGTTAACATAACCGATTGGTAAATAACGTTTTAGAATTGGTTCTTCGCCTAAAATTGATGCTAGTTTCTTTTTTTCTTCGCACCAAATGGCAATGCTGCCCTAATAGATAAGAGTTGGCTATAAATAAAAGCACCTGACGAAAAAACACAACCCAATTACATAACAAAACAAATTTAAAATATGAGCTATTAGCTAAATGACGAGGACATGACAAATAAAAATATTTTGGCGTTACTAACTTGATTGGTCAAACAATATTTCAGCAATCGCTGTATTTCTTTTATGCTCCGGAACCGCCCAGAACGACACCATAAGTGTTTCTTTTACAATTTTTTGACATTTTTTGTTATGTTGTAGAACCGTTCTTGACACTATTGACAGTTGAGAGAACGGTTCAGAACGGTTCTTCAAGGTAAAAGGAATACACTAAATCCAGCATAGGTAGCATATGTCTACTAGAGGCAGCTTTCTCTGAAAAATAAATTTAGTACCTTTCTCTTTTGCGACTCTGACTTGGTTTGTTATGGAACAACGTTTTTCTTTCCTTTCGGGATCATCCCACCCAGGTCCGACTGTCGCCCCCTAGGTGGTACACTGCAGCCTTAAGGCTTTTGCATCTCCTCCTTCTCATTCACACACCATTCATTCCATAACTTGAACGGTTGCTGCTCGGTCCGTTCGTTCAACCTCGAGCAGAACACCGTGTGCCCGGTCATCCATTTAAGCTATTGTCGCGTTTCTTACGGCTTAACTCCACAAGAGCGGTACCAGCAACGCTACTCGTGACAAACAAGGAAAAAGCGAAATAAATATAATATTCTGGCGCTTGTGTCGGCGTTTAGTAGCCTGCCGCTATGCTCGGAATCATATATCTTTACTAATAGCGATTTCGGTTTACTGGTCTCGGTTGATCTAAGACCACTCTCCACTCTCCAGCGCGGAGGTTCGTTTTCGGTTTAAAAATTTTGTTGCTCCGAAATCCTAAAGAGGTCGCTCTTAGTTGATCCTAGAAATTTCTTGAAGGAGAGAAATTATAACCATGAAGTTTTGTTAGAAAACAAAAGCGCTTTGTATATCTGAAATCAGTCGTTGTCTTTGAAATATGTAAAAGCATGGATGAGATTGGTAGGAATGATCTTAATTAGATTTGTGATGTCATAGATCCTTTTGTGGCCAATCTGAGAGCACGTAAATCGAAAACGCTGTAAGTATGTTAACATGCCATTATCTTAAATGTTAGCAATAATTGATGGATATTTAATTTGATTTAAAATAAATAATTGGGTGAAAACATGGCAATATATAATAAACTTACTTGACAATAAAAACTTTGTTCTTAGGACACTGTGAACATTAACTAATGCTTTTAATACAATTATTAGTGATTTTAAACTAAAAAAAAATCAGGTTCTCTTTAAATACAGCTATAACATTCCATCGAATTTACCTTCGGCCTTAAATGCGTTGTTTTTTCGAGGAAAACATATTTTTTGTAATATGTTTGTATTTTCTAAACGTCATACTCTTTTCCTCAGCAAAAATTGGTAACACATTTAAAGATGAATGCTCATATGAGTTCTTGCTTTAATAAATATTAACAATGACAGTCGTGAATTTGATTTCGATAAAAAACTGTAAATCAAATCAAGAATAGAACGTTGTAAAACCCATCGCAGGATTCTTTTTGCATTGCGTACCGTGGCGAAGTTATTTCATATATTAATAGAGCTGGGACACCCTGTATATTTCTTTTTAAGTTCTTTCTTTCTCTCTAAAAACCATATTTCATGGTAATATTATTTTATATATCTATTTTTTAAATTAATTTTTAGATGTTGGAGATCCATGTTACATAGACTTTAATAATTTAAGCTATACATGCGGAAGTTTTCTAACTTGTTCTAATGGAGTATGTGTTGCTTGAAGAAAGTTTTTCCAGTATATCCAAGAAGTTAGATTAACATATTTACTAATAGGTATCATTTTTGTGTTTGATATTTTTTTAATAACAATTTTTTTTGTAAATTAAAATTTAATATAAACTAATAAAATTTGAGTATCATATTTCTTTAGGGTTATTTTTTAAACTTTTTTTAAACAAAAATAATTTTTCTACGATATTTAAATTTTAAATAAATTAATTATTATTGACATATAGTCAGTATAGTACTGACGTAGGTTGAAATGTACTCCCGAGACCCCTTTATTAAAAAAATAATCCTGGAGACCAAAAAAGGTACCCTTTACAGGAATAGGCGATATTTTTTTATACTCTAATCACACGTACGTTTATTCTACACAAAATAATAAATAACATAACAATGTTTACGTCTCACATTGCATACCTTTATCTGCTCATAGCCGCGAAGCACCCCAGGCGCGAGGCCGTAGGGGACCACCCACACCGCCTACGCCTAGCTACGCTACTGCATACAGTAGGGTCGTGTGGGTTGAAAGAATTCCATTAAAAAATCAGTTATTGGTTTTTGATCAAACGTATAAAAGCACGTCATTTTTTACCTGCGATTTTTTTTGGGACAAATTCGTGTATACAGAATGGCCTTAAAATACTATTACTATGAAATATTAAAAATTTAATATAAAGTCAACATTTTTATATATCAAAACATTACATTTTTAAATTAATGTTTAATTTTAGTTTTAGAAATGACTTTTGAATTTTTATAAAACCTTAATTTATAGTACATAGTTACATAACAAGTGTCGAAAGGGATATATTTCACACGAGTGTAAATGTTGTCGCAAGTGGCGATAGCCGAGTTCGAGAATACCACGAGTGTAAAAATTACTTTTGGCACGAGTCATGTAAACTATTTTTTCCACGACCTAAAAATATTTATATGCAAAAAAGCCTAAGTTAATTTTTTTATATTATTAATTTTAACACAGACAAGATAATTTGACAAAAAAATAGTCGTAAATCAATGTCAGTACCATAAAATCCAAATAAAGAAATTTAATTGTATGTAAAAGCATGTATTTTAAAATTTAATTTTAGTAACTAATGACTTTTGATAAGGTTTAATTATCATTTTTTAATTAGACAATTAATACTTTAACTTTTTAGTCCCCCGATATTTTCTTTGTATCTTCTATCGTTTTTAATAAAAAATAAAAAAGCTACTTTAATTTATTCTAAAAATTACCCATGGACAATATAATACAAAAAGCAAATATAAAAATAAAACAATTATTTTATTTAAAATAAATGGGCATTTGTGTATTTCATTAAAAATTGTAATTTTTCCTATTTACTAAGGTCAAATTTTTTAATTTCGGATCTTATTTTGTGCTGCTTAGGGGCTACTTTTTAGAATGACTAAGGGTATTATTTTTGTTTCGAAAACAAAGGCAGATTCAATAAAATACAAGGAACTAAAAAGGTACATTGTTAATTGTTTAACCAGAAAAAAATTAAAACTTTATAAAAAGTAAAAGTTTTTTTTCACAATAATATTTGCCGTGATACCCACTGACACTCCACTGGACCCAATAATCCTTATTTAGGTTAGGCTTTAAAAGTGTTTTACTATGTTAAATAGGTACGAATTTTATCCAAATGTTTTTAATATATTAAGAAATACATATTTTTCTTATAAAGTTTAACGCCCTGTATTTTAGTAATGAAGCAAGTCTGGGACATATTTTTAAATAAACTAAGCATAGTACTTTAAAAACAACCTTTATTTTTGAAAAATAAAAAATTATTATATATTTTTGCTTTAGCCCCGCTACTCACCAGCCAGGTCTGCAGTTCCGTATTGAATATAAAAGGATAAGTATGTGACAGCGCTAAAATCGAATCTAATTAGACGGATCGCATTGAACCTAATACTGTGCCCTTTGTCCTAGAATTTATCGGTTCTAGATTCTAAATTTCAAAAAGAAAAGTATCTCGTACAATGAAAAAGAGGGCATACAAAAAAAAAATAATTTTAGAAAATCAGACAAAATAATAACGCTAACCACTAAAGAAACACTATCACAATATTTTAGCAAATATTTATGCTTATTTTATTTCCCACTATTTTGTTTTTACATTTATTAGGTGTTTTATTTTACTGTCATTTTTTAAACCTTTTCCAAAACCGTAAATATTATAAAAATAGCTTTGTTCGCGGGTTCGATTCTGAACCGGTTCTGTGACTATTCGCATGCGCAGTGAAAAAGCAGCGTTCGCGGTTAATAAAATACTGAATTTTTAGTAAAAGTTCTGTGTTCGCGGGTTACAATGGAATCAGTTCGTTACCGGTTCGTAACCTGATTAGCAGTCCTGGGATTTTTGTTGGAACTAAAAGTTTAGTTCGGAATTTCGTGCGCATTGTCGACATGGTCAGCTGTTTTCTGTTTTTGTGGTACAGAAATAAACCGTTGTATTACAGTTTATTTATTTCTGTCATTTTTTATGCGGGTTAATATACCTGTTGTATTTTTTTTATATTTTTGTGATTCTGAGCGTATTCAAACAAAGGATTTTTAATTATATTCCGTATGAATGTATGTATGCAATAAAATAAATAAAGATTTAATTAAAAAATAAAGACAGTATTACAAGATTTTACCATTTCTTGTTGTTTGAATTTTATCTTTAGTTAAATACACAAACCTTTTAAAAAACGAGAGGAGGCAGGGAATCCCTCGTCTTTTGCCGAGAGACCTCGCGTGGCTTTCGACAGTAGAACAATTTATCTTTTGTTTAAATTCTTTTTTTTTTGTGTAGTATCCAATTTAACCATAAAAATCCCAACCAAAAGGCTAGGTTAGAATACATCCTCAGCTGTATGGAAAATCGTTCGCGGTAAACAAAAAGTCCGAACTAATAAATAACTAGACATGCGCTTTAAAACAATTCTAAACCAGTTCGGTTCTGGTTCAGAATCGGTTCATTACTAGACCCGCGAACAAAGCTAATATAACCTCGGATCGGACTAAACTCGATTCAAATCGCTTAAAAAACACGAATGACTTATGGCGTTCAATCCATTTTCTTCCAATCTAAAACGTGTATATGGCAATTTTTTGTCGGATTAAATTTTATTCGATCGCTTGAATCGGATTCAGTATAACGATATACCCTTAATCTGTGACAGTTCCTAGCCTGCCTTAAATACCCACCCAAAAATTGGTGCTAGCTCTTGGACCATAAAGTTTATTTTCCTTACTACTAATATAAAAGAAATTACCGATAATATAGCATTTTTGTTATGCAGCTCAGTTCCGACAAGATGATTAAAACACCTACACGATGGTAAACTTAATCTCTAATAATGCCGGTCTTAGCGAAGAGGATGAAATTACATTTTGGTAGAGAAATTTCTGGCATATTTTTCGTTCCCTAAGCACAATTTAAACGTATCACTAAGTACAAAAAAAATATAAGTAAATAATTCGCCTGTTTTTTTTTATACAGGGTCTTCGGAAAATGAGTAAGGAAATTTTAAAAGGTTATTCTCCAATGTATAATTATGTTTAGCTAGTCCTTTGACAAAATGTCGAAATCTCCCTGGTTATCAAGTTATAGGGCTTAAATGTTCTATTTTTATTTATTTTTTTGCCATATTGCATTTATTTTTTACCCAATCCAGTTGACATTTGGCACATGAATCAAGCTTTGCAAATTCTAAAATTTTAGGATAAAAGTACTTTTTTAATACCGCCAGGGGGGCACTTTATCTGAGACCTAAAATTTATTTACATCATAACTTTTTATTTGGACAGATATCGCAAAGCTGGGGGCGCCATTTTATAGATAATCAAAGACTTAAAAAATAAGGTACATTAAAGTCGATAAATCCCACCTTTTAGGCACCAACTGACATCAAAGTTTTATCAGTTTTAATAACCTATTTGCGCGCTTCTTTGATGCAAAAACCGACTAGCTCTGAATCACCGGCGAATGATTCGCCAAGCTCTTAAAACGACGTGAATTTCGTCCACGTCCTCGCTATGTGTGGCTAGGCAACGCGGTATTGGGCACGGCTAATTGTTGCAAGTCTGGACACGGATATACAAGAAAAAGGAACTTTAGATTTTAGCTCAAGGTTGTGTTTTTCCCAACAAAGTGCGAAAGAAGTTAATAAACCGTAAGCTAAAATCTGAATTTTTCCGTGTATAATACACTATTATTTTTTGTGACGGAGAAACGACCACCTTTTTAAAGAAAAATATATAATTTAAGAGCTAGTAAGCATTTTTAAGCAGGTATTTTACGCACAATGAAAATAATTCAAAATGCTTCTTTAATGTTGTTTAAATATAGAAACGCAAACCTGACTAAGGAATGGCGGGGCATAAGCAACAAAAAAAAAAAAAATCCTCGCTCTTAAAAACTTGCATTTAGAAACACGAAAGATTTTGTATTAAAATCGGGCACAGCTTCGGGTAAGAGTGTTTATAAGGTCCTAAAAATTTAAAATTTTTTGATTCAAGCCTTATTTTTAAAATGTATACCGTATTTTTTTTTACATTACGAAACAAGTTTAAAATAAACTGACAGTTCCTATCTTTTTATCTTTTTAAACCGACCTTGTATATATTTATGTCCTTGTGTAGGCAAAATCGCGACTTTTCGTCAGCTAAATTTGACAAGACGGCTTTGAAATCGAGCAAGGACATAAGTATGTACAATGACGGAATTAAAATCTCGTACACCTAATTTTTTCCAGTGTGATGTTGGCTTTTGCGTACCTGGATCACCTGGAAATATACCTTACTTAACAAATTGTGTCTGTCACACATTTCAAAATTATATTATTTCTCTTTCTTTAATTTTGGAAAATGAATGAACTAGAAAAGGCGAGAGTAATTACTCTATTCGAAGAAGGTGTTTCTCTGGGAAGCAAAGCTCAGCAAGTTGGGAAACCAAGAAGCACTATTCAAAGCCTCAGAACTAAATGGGAAAATACAGGATCATTGGGGAGAAGGGCTGGAAGCGGTAGAAGAAAAATCAAGATAATGAACTGATAGATTTTTTGCGAAACAATGCACTTCAGACAGCTGTAGAAGCACACAACCAAACTAATTTTCCTGGGACAGTAAGAACGGCAAGAATTTATATTAGGAAAAATTCGGAATTGAGAAGCAGTGTAGCTGCTAAAAAGCCATTTTTAACCGATATGAATAAAGAGCAAAGAATGGGGTTTGCACTGGAATATTTACCGCAAGGTATGGATTTTTAGAAAAGGGTAGTATTTACCGATGAGAAGATTTTTCAATCTTGTTATAGTGGGCAGATCAGAGTGTATAGGCCGCAAAATACACGGTTCGAAGAAAGATATACCCAACATGTTAAAACAAGTGGAAGATTTTCTGTTAATATATGGAGTATATTTCTTTTAGAGGGCACATGCCACCATATTCGAGAAAGATTTAATATTCAAGCTTATATACACATACTCCAAAATGCTATGTTGCCATCGGTAAACAATATATTTGAAGAAGAAAATTTTATATACCAGCATGACAACTGCCCCGTCCGTATTAAAAGAAATCCTTTGTAGTTTCGGTATCTAGAAAATTATACATGATGGGCAGAGATAGGATTCAAAAATATAAACACAAAAAATAACGGTTATTGTAGTCGTATCATTTTATAGTTTGACAATTTTTTATTAAATTTTGTAATGACGGGCTCATTTAATTGTAATCAAGATTTATTTAATTTTTTTTATCCATGAGAAATATTTAAAAAGCTGACACTTTTGGACTGGATATCTTATTTTTAATATATGGACCATCCACGAAGGCTTAAAGCCTACATACTAACGTACCGTTGGTCTCGTAAGCGTGGTGAAAGGGAGTTTGTTGACACGGGACTTAAGTACTTAATGATTTAAGGGGAAAGGAAAGACCTCCGAAGACAGCAGGTTTTACACTCTAGGAACTCTAGGAACAATAGAACAAACAAAATGAAAATTTCGGGGCCTGTCTAGTTAGGCCGTACAGGGATGCATACTTGCGGCACCACGAGTTTCTCTGTTGCAAACCGTAAGTAAAGGAATTATACTAAACAATTTTTTAGAGCACCTATAAAAAAGCGATAAATCTCCCACAGCCCGACGATGGACAAGAGGGGAAAGCCTTTCTGTAAGTGAAGGATCATTAATAAGACAAACAGCTCATTTTTAAATGGAGTCCAGAATGCTAAGGATTGTGGGAGACGCCATGCCCCAGATATGAGAACAATATTTCAAGTGAGGTCGGATTTCGAACACATACAAGTGTGTGTGTGTGTGTTTATGTAAGTTGGCGTCATATAGGAAACTTTTTTATTATTGATTTTACGAAAAAAGTTATTCTTTATAAAAAGTTCTGCATGGTCCTAAAAATATTTTAATGTAAACATAGTGTCTTATAAAAAGTTATCGCTGTGGGGTCAGTTATTTTTTATATTGTTTTTTAAAACACTCTGAATACATTAAAATATTTTTGGTACAAGCCTTTTTGGAAACCCTACAACTCTTATTTAGGATTTTTTGTCAAATTGTCACACCCTGGTTTTGGGTGTAACTAGGGATGTAGCTTAAGTATTTAAATAAAAGATTAAATTAAAATAAAGACAAAGGTTTATTCATGAAAACACTGAAAATAATTACAATCAATGGTATTGATTAACGATTTTTTGACATTTTTAATTAAACAAAAATAAGTTAAACTTACATACCATTATTAAATACCAGAAATAGTGGACTTTTTTGACCATTTGGCCACTTATTTGTCTGTCAAGAGGATTTGGCTGCCAAAACTGTCTGGCGACTAAGAAAATATCTTTTAATATAAACCCAAGTAACAAAGAAAATTAAATTTTGTAAAAAATGACAAAAGTTAATTTTTAAAGTAATTAATCTTCTTTACCTGGTACCTGCCAAAGCCCCTCTTCGTCAAACTTCATAGTCTCTTATTGCTTCTAGAGTTCAAACGCTGTTAGTTAAACACCGCCACGTCATACTTTAATAGCAGCAAAATGCCCCAAACACACGTCTCATTGATTACAAAAACCCCATATCTACAATGTGCGGTAGCTAGTTACTTTGTGCTACAATTAACCAATGCCCATGATAAAAATTTCATGGTAAGTCGGTGCTGTTGTATGCAAACATTTGGTTGTTGATGACGTAGCTGTGTTGAACTTACAGCGTTCGTACTTTACCTATGCTGGGAGCATGCACTGACACACTTTCAGCATTTATCAAATAGCGAAGGTCTGCCGCTCACGGACTTTTACTATTTACTGTAGAACATTATACATAAAATATGTTTAGAATTTTAAGCAGAATCTAAAGAAATTTCTAGATGTAGGGTATCGCATTTAAAATAGAAGAGTTGACACCTATTTTCGGTATGATCTTACTGCAAATTAAAAAAAAAAATAAGCACACACTTTTAAAAAATCAATTGCTTCAATTTTTCGTAAAATACATAATCTTATTCTTTTAAAGATGACCTGAGGTTAAACAATAATAACTGATGAATTCTATGAAGTATTATAACATATAGTCGAATTCATACAAAAAAAAGCAGGAGGCGTCATACAATTAAAGACGGTAAACAACTAGTTTATTCTTAACACGTCGTTTTGTGAGCTACAAATAAATAAATTATTTGAATGTGAGATAGAACACGACAAGCTAATATCGTTGGCTTTTTTGTATAAATCTGACTCTAGAATAATAAAGTTGGTGATTCCAAGTTTAAATATTTAATTTAAAACAAAAAATTAGGTTTTAAAATGCAAGTCACAAAAACATTATCGGATATTCTGCTGCTCCAACATTCGCAACTAATAACTTCATCCCATTTTGACCCTGGTGCTAACTTTTATTGACGCGTATTGCATCTAACCAATTTAACTTAGTGCTGACCTGAATATTAATACTTGGTTTTCAGTACTTAAGTGTTTACATTTTGGTAAAACGTGACTACGAGTAAATAAAAATTATAATTAAAATATAATATCAACATCCTTATAACATATTACTTTCAAACTAAATAATTTTTAAGAAGCAACGTTTTAACGAATTTACCTAATTTAAAAATATACCGATTTACACAGGATGTTGCTATTTTTCATTTTTTTTTTAGCTTTTAAAGGGGACTATATAAAATTTTACACTATAATAAAATAACAAATTTACATTTTTTTTTAATTTTTAAAACCTTAAAATTACTTAAGGTTTAACTGGAAGTACCATAAACTTTTTCATTTTAAATACATATGTCCATTTTCTATTTATTTGTATTTCTTTTATAAAATTTACTTTTTATTAGTATATCATATAGGATTTTTATTTTAAAAATGGCGGGCAAAGATTACTTTTGAAGAAAAATAAGTACTGCCATTATTTTGCGGTAAATTATTTTTGCTACGTAGGTTGTGGAAATAAAAAATAAATACTTATTTTAACAGTTTTTTTTATTAATGCATTTACAATTCTAGGTTTAAGCTTTTATGAAATAGGCAACAGAAAAATTAATTTAAAAAGATAACACCCATGTTTAATTTAAAATTTAAATTCCTTTTTGATGGCATAGCACTACTACTCCGTAATTTTTAAAATGGCAACAATATTTATTATTGAACCTTGAATCACGAAAATAATAATCAATCTTCATCTTAAAAATACAAAATATGTTTATTTAAAATCATGTATGTTATGTTAACATTTCCGACTTATTTAAGGTTCAAAAGTGCCATTTTCCGTGACACCTTATGCGCGATAAATATCTGGTGGCGTAAATATTTGACAAAACAAAAATTATTTGGTTGGGTTGACATATTTTTGAATAAAAAATAAATTAAATAAAAATTAAAAAAAAATAGAAGTAGATAAAATAGTTTACAAACTTTGGTTAAAAGATTCATTACTGTCTCGTCTTTTTTCTCTTTTTTTAAATACCCTGTATAACATATTATTATTTAAACGTCCTTAAAATTAAAAAAAAACACCACATTAAATACGATTTTTTAAATTAAATAAATTAAATCTATCGCCTTTTAAATCTTTTTTTTACAACAAAATTTTATAAAACTTTTTTGAAGACATTAATAAGGTAAGCTCAAACACTTAATTTTGGTATTTTCCAATTAGCCAATTAAAAGTAATTTACGAAAAACTGTTTGTAAAATCGTTGCATACCTGATAGATACGGTAACGAATCAACCAGTTATATATAAAATATAATTTATAGCTAATTAAAAGTAAAACGTCACTTAAAAAATTGATATTTAATTTATTACTATTGAATTAATTATGAAATGTATTAGGTATACATTGACTTTACAAATACTTCTACCTAAATAACATTTAATTGTTAGAACTAAAATAGGAAATACCGAAATCTAGTGTGTAAGTTTAGAGAGCCAAAGAACCAATATTTAAAGGTCGCAATATCTACATGGGATTTTCTAAGGCCAGTCTTACGATGCACCACCTGAAATATCAATTATAATTCAATGCAACAATTCGCAGAACATTTTTTGACCTTATAAGTAACAATTTTAATTAGATAATTACATTATGCTGATAGTTTAATAACACCAACAAACGACATATGTATCGACAGTATTTAAACTTTACGAGACAAGAGAATAATGAAAAAGTTGTATTGTTTTTCGTTTAACATGAAATTCCCTAAAAATTTTGCAATTTCGATATTAAATAATAATCTTGATAAAAGAGGCTACCACTGGGTCAAAAGATAATTAAAATCGGACAAAAAAAAGAAAAAGTTATTTAAAAAAGATTCAATTTTGTTTATACGGTTTCTTGTCAGGAAGGTTATAAGGCTTTAATAAAAAACAAGAAAAATCTTTTATTAGTCAACAATCTGCCTTTATTATTTAGGAAGTTATATTTATAATTAACATGTTCTGTTCATATGCACTTGAGTGCCCTGATAAGTGATGCAGTGGGAATAGTAAAAGTTCTTACCTCCCTCTTTATCTTTTGAATCGGAAGCTACTTTTTGGTATATAAATAATTTTAGTCACGTCGTCTACTGGAAAAAGGTCTAGCATATTTTTTTAAATAAGAAGTGGGATTGTGCAGCTTGTTTGCAAAGCCTTTTAATTGTTTTACTTAATGTCCATTTGTTTTTAAAAATCGGTTCAGCAATTTCAGACATTTAGACCAAGAACTATTTTTTAAATTTGACTTAAATACTTTACAAACAGTGCGGTTTTAATAGCATCGGCTAGTAAGTATAAAACAGCAGGACTGACTTTTCAAAAACAAAGTTGAGTTAACCAGAGAATTAAAATTACCCTTTTATTAGAAATTTATTTGATCTGGATATCTAGTCCCATTTAAAACTTTTAATACTTAAGGTGAAGAGAACGTTTAAAAAACGCAATGTGTGTAAATGTAAACTTTAAACGCTTGTAACTCAAAACGACCAAGCCGACATTAAATAATAAAACGGTAATAAGTAAAAAATCTAAAAGCCCTTAAAGCAAGGTGCTACGTGATGCCTATTTATAATTAAACAAAACAACTGCAAATAATTTACATTTAAACAGAACATTAATAAGTACAAATACTTCCATTTATTTGCACAATGGGTAAAAATATTTAAAAAGTAAATTAAAGCCATATTTTAAGGTACACTTTTATTAAACCTACAATGTTTTAAAAATCTCACAAAATTTTGCATTTGAACATACTTAAAAAAAACAATGCAGTTAGATTAAATCATTTTATTACAACAAGTTTAAGGTTTGGTATTACTTTATAGGTTTCATCAAGTTATATGCGGAGCTGAGACTTAATTCAGCTCGCATCCGCATTTGTCGTTTCGAATATCCTAGCTGATAATTCGGCCCGTTCTCTAGCTTTCATACAAATATTCCTATAATATTTCTTGGATTTAGTCTAAAGACCTATAATTATTAAAACAATAATGTTATGTTAAATAAAAGTGTCTTATAAAATTCCTTGATTTTTATAAAAGAAAAATAAAACTGAATAATTTTTTTTGCTTTAACCTACCTATACGAAAAAATACTTATTCACTTTTTGCTTACAATAACGTAACATCATCTAAAATACTTTTTAAAATATTTAAGTAGTTTGCATTAGTAAGTTTTTAAAATAGCTAATTACTTATAGATGTGCGACTATACTGTGTATGATATACGTCGTACCCGCTATGCGAAACATACATTTCACGATAGGCTAACGCATCCATCTCACTTTATTGTTTTGAAGACTTTATTACGCATTATCAGAAATTGCCTTTAAACCTTTTGAAGTGGAAACAACACCGCCATTCTATATCCTGATGATGACTATAGTATGTCATTAAAATATATTATCGGCATATCGTCCCCTTGACAAGAAAAGAGCTATACTTCACTTTTATACAAACTTTAATCAAATTTATATAGGTACCATATGCGTTTAACACTAATATGCCTAATAAATGTAATTTTGTGGAAAAATGCCCAATTATTAAAAAACAGTTTAATACTTATTTTACAATTAAATAGTACAGTGGTACTCCTAATAGTACCTACATATCACATATCACACTTCGGTAAAAAACCTAATAATTTGTGGTAAGCACTTAGTTTTTATCTTCTTCTGTAAAATTACTCAAGCGACGATATATCAATTACTAAATATTTTACATAAAGTCTTTTATTACAAACGTGGCATAAAAAATAGGTAAATCTTTGTAATAAAAGGTTTAAGCAGCGTAAAACTATGTTTATGTTAAATTTAATATAATTTTTACTCAGGAGTTTTTATTATTATTTTAAATTTTATTAAAAAATATTGTTATTGCGGTTAATTACAGTTTTTTATTTTGCCCTATCAAAATCTTACTATAATGTTTTTTGTTTTAATATGTTTTTAATATAATGTCAAAATATGATTTTTATTTCCTAGAAGACTAGCAGAGATTACCTTAAAAGAAAATTAAGTATTATTAATAATTCTAGTTACAAAAAAAACATATTTTTTTATAATAAGATCAAACCAAAGAATGACCCACATATATTTTTTTAATTTGTAGTGTTATAATAAAAAAAAATATATTTTTCAAATATTCTGAATAAAAACTACATTCGATTTACAACCATTGTCATTTTCTTTAAGAACTGTCATTGATTGCCACCTTAAAAATATACCCACTTAAATTTATTGAATTAAAAAAAATAATATAGTGTAAGGTAAAAAAAAGACAAATTTGCAAAGACAAAAAAAGTATTTTTTTATTAAATAAAACAAAAACCGTTTAACGCTTATTATAAATAAAGTTGCTGCGATAATTTGTACATTAAAATTTTTATAAATGCTAGCAATACAATTTTTGCCAATTTTTAAAATAATATTTAAAAAAAACAAAAACAAAAAATAAAACAACCGACAAAAGTATGATAGACAATTTATTGTCATTCAATAAACTGATGTACGATATACAACTCATTGGCGCTTTTCATAAGAAAATATATTTTAGCATATATTACAGAATTAAAATACTCTTTTAATAATAAGGTAGCATGACTTTGCTAAAAATAAACGGGCTATTTTACTTCCCTTAAAGATACTTTGACCTCAATTTTTCGCATCGCTGGAATCGGCAAGAAAATAGCAAAATTAATTTAATGGTATCCTTGAGGGCCATGACAACGCGTAATCCAATCTCATCAAACGTATACAGTAAAAATCGATTTTATAAAGCAAATCAGGAAAATGGATTTAAAGACACTACCAAGTAAATGAAAATGTTGGTTTGGACTTTAAAATCGTTAAACTAACGCATACAGGGTGTCCAGTAACTTCACTGACAATCTTTAAAGGGTGATTTTTTAAAGAACGTTACAAAGAAAACTTCATTTAAATATACTTCCCTCAATTCCCAATTTTCTTGAGGTAAAATTTAAAAAATCCTTTGTCCATAATTACTTTAAAACCAATTTTTATAATTTAAAGATGTTTGAGGGAAAGCTCTTACGCATTGAAGAATATATTTTGACTTGATTTGACTTTGATTTTTTATTCGATGTACGCTTTTTCAGTAAATACATACTTACTGTTTGTTAGCATAATCATATCGCTATATAATTCTACAGTAATTTATTTGGTACATGTTAAAAGTACATTTTATTACTTAGCTGCTTTACCACTTAATATTGTGACGTGGATCTTGAATAAATAGGCCATTTTACGTCACTGGGACTAATCTACCATATGGAACTATCTTCTGGGATCATAAGACCAGTGAACAAAAAAAACTATCTTTGCATTTCACAATTAGACTACAGGAACTATTTAACTAACTTAATTTAGAAAGGGCATCCCACGCACCAGGGGGAGGGAGCCCGTACCGGCTTAACTAGAACTTTAACTTTTTACTTAACGTCACTTCTACCCAAACAGCACAAACTTTCCGATGAGCAATCCACCATATAAGTAAAGCATGCGTTCACACTATTTCTTAACCTTGCTGCAGAGCTGCTCTACACTACCAAACAATGGTTAAACTGTGGAGCGGACATAAAGCATTGCGAGACCCGTGCTTTACTTATATGGTGGATTGCTCATCGGAAAGTTTTCGCTGTTTGGGTACTGTTTAATTCTTATATATTTTTTCAATTCATTCTGATCTTTTTTCCCCCATTATTAAAACAATTTCTGTATATAAACACAACTATACAGGGTGTCCCATTTTGGTGGCAACTGAGCGGTATCTTAGTTACTATTAAATATAGAACCGTGGGTATTTTGCGAACTTATTGTACTTTTTTGTGAAACGAAAGATGAAATAAATAAAGCCGTTACAGACCTCCTAGTTTCTAAACTACAGGGTAATTTTGAGAATTTTTTGCAATAACGTAGTATTATTGTCAAATTGGACTTTTTATATACATATTCTTTAAAAAATAAATTAATATTGATTCAATCAATGACCAACTATTTTTTTCAGTTTTTGATTAGCCTCGCCATTTATATAAAAGCAAAATATTTGATGTTATATATTGTTGCAATTGCAAAAAAAACTACATTTTTAGAATACTTAAATACAGGATATCCCAAAAAAAAATGAGGGTTTTGGTTATATCTTAAAAATTTAAACATTTTAGCTACGCTACTAAATTTTACGTAAATGGTTATAGAGTTTTGTATTTGAAGTTTATTTTTATCTTCATCAATGTTCAAATAACAAGACATAATATAAAACAACAAATTTTGAAAAAACTTTTTTAAACCAATCTAGTTAGCAAAGATCTGATTGCGCCATTAAACTAAACATTAAAAAAGAGAATGGTACCGTATCTTAGTTTTTTAATCCCAACCATAGAAAACCACCCTGTATAGTTTATAATGTAGAACAAAAAACCCTTATGATCAAAATATATATTTTTATATTTTATATTTTTTATCGATAAAATCGATAAAAAAAAAACAACATCTACTTAATGGTATTTTAAAGCGCCCTGGAAACGTTTCATCCAATTTGGGTAAATTAAATTGAAATAGTTAATATAAAAAAACATAACATAAAAGAGAAGACTAAAATTTACGTTACTTTATTAAGTAGATACAGGGTGTTTTGTTACTAAATCGCTTAGATTTTTGTCTTAGTTGAAACTAGTTCAAAGGAATATAAAAAAAAAAACAAAAAATTTTTACAGTAACAAAAAATTGGGGTATTTTTTATTTTTAAATATTAAAAAAAAATAATACGACTTCGACTATATTTTGACATTCTAATCGTGAATAACTTTAGAACAAATAAAAATATCAAAATGCGGTTTGTGCAAAAACCTTAGATTAGTTTCTTTTATTAACTTCTTGTCATTTGGTTGCAAAATTTCGTTAACACACAAAACAAAAATGACCGCTTTTTCCATAAAAAACAACTTTGGTATTTTAAATGGAACACCATGTATTTTTTTATTATTATTTAATTTTTTCTCTTAAAAAATGACTTCCCTTACTGACTTTCCTAAAAAATTGACCTAATGCCAAATAAAAGTACTATTATGTAACACCTAAAATTAGCTAAATACAAGGCAACAGAAAGAAAATTTGGCAACAGAGCTATACGCTATTTACAAAATAATAATTTTAAACTTTTTTATTTTCTTAAAACCATCCTGTAATATATATAAATATATTACATAACAATACAAGAAGAATTATAATATGATTATTTTTTCATAACAATTTATGAAAAAATATGTAACCATAACCATGGACATCTTTTTTATATATAAAAAGGTTATAAACTACGCTATGCATATGACAAATATAGATTATAAAATTTAAATAGAAAGGCAGAATTCTTTACCAATATTTTTATAAAACTGTTAATTTATAAAAAAAATTGAACGTTTAAAATAATTGCGATTTTTAAAAGGTAATAAAACTAAATAAAAAATAAAAGTATAAATACCACATCTTAATTCGTACATACAAAGCTTATACAGGATTTTCCATAACAGGCTACCCATTTTAATATTTGACTATTTTTTTTAAGGTAAACACCAGGCAACCTTTTTATTACCCTTAATTACAGCCAACTCTTTGGGATTTATAATAACTTATAAATATTTGGCTAATTTAACCCTTAAGCGACAACACGTGGTCGCCCGTGCCCCACCGAATAATATTTAAGACATATTTTTTGCAAAAGTTGTATCATAATTTTGCTGCTACACCTACCTTTGTAGCTTTGCTGTTACTATAGCCACAGCAAATTACGTATGCCGCAGAAGTTTAATGCCTGAATTATAGGTGTTTGGGGTCGCCGGCGACCCCTGTTGCTGTTTGCGTAATAAAAAAAAACATGTCTCTCAAAAGAAGTTAAAAGAACTCTAAAAGATTAAACAATACCAATTATGACTTAAGTGATATTGAAAGTAAATTTAGAGAATATGAAGAAAAATATCTGGAGACAGTCGAAATAGTGTATGAATCAACTGACTAACTAAATAAATCGTAAAGATACAGTACCTTTAGCACATCTACAATGAAGTGATTAATGAAAGCAATGGTTACAGATGGCACTCTACACCTTTTTTTAATATACACGGACAGGAAAAAATTGATTCTGCATCTTACTAAACCTAAAGGAAGAAAAACTGAGTAGGAACCTTGGTAATTTTATTTTGACAACAACATGGTGCATAAAATTATTGGTACTCATCCGAACGAAAAACTACGTAGAAAGAAGACAGTTTTTAAAAGCACAAAGATATACAAGACAGACCGATTAAACAACATTGGAAGACTTATTGCTTTACTACACAGAAGTAATGCTGTGAAGAATAATTATGGGAATCTAACAAAGATGTGCAAAAATAAATTTTCTTTTCCTGTAAAAATCATTGGCTTAATGATAAAACAACCAACAAAAGATATTGGATAGGTTATGAGCTGTTTGAACTTTTAATTACCAATAATTCCTTATGGGCTCGTATGCGACCCCTGTTGTCGTTTATGTAAAAAAATATTTATGTTGTCGTTTAAGGGTTGATTCTAACTTTAAAAAATCACCTGTTCTAAATGACCTGTGGCGAGCAGTGGTGTAGTGGCTAGCGTGTCAGCCTCTTACCGCAGCGATCCGGGTTCGAATCTAGGAGTCGGACATCGGGTTTTTAATAGCTCGTCACCTCACAGTTGGCAATGGCAAACCACTGTGTAGTATTCTGCCATTTCTAGGTAGTAGTTATTTAAAAAGAACGTCTGTGGTGGCACTACCACGTTGTCTAAAAGGTGCTGTGAAATGCAACTGCATGTTTCACTGCTTGGATAATGTTGACGGAACACGACAATATTGGGTTAATTATCCAGTAACCCGGCACTCACGGTACACTGGTATTTAGGCATAAGCCTTCGTGAGATGTCATAAAAATCAAAAAAAAAAAACCTTTACTAACTTGAACACATCTTTTAATATAATACAGAAAGTGGTTCATGAACGGCATCCGCTTTTTTCTGTGGAAATATTTTAGAGCCAATGTGTTTGCCAGTCGTCCAGGTACAATCGAGTAACTCAAAGTTAAAATTCGTAAAGAAGGTGAAGGAATAAAGGAAGCTTTGCTACGCCATGTATTAAAATACTTTTTATCTAATATTGAAAAATGTGTTAAAGTTAATGGAGGTAATTAAGTAGAGGTAATTTTTAAAAGTTAGTATTAAATTAGCCAAACATTTAAAAGTTATATACCTGTAATTAAGTATAATAAAAAATTGTTTCATAAATTTAAAAAATAATAATAATAAATATTAAATTGGGTAGCCTATGATGGAGAACCCTGCATAAAACTAAAATATACACAATCTGATTAAAAGACTTTTTAGTTAAACATAAAAAAAAATAATTAGTAGATCTATTATTAAAAAGAAGAAAACCTGAAACCACTATTTTAAATAGGTATTTTTAATTTTAAGAAAATGATATTAGTCAGAAAGTATTATTTTGCATACAAAAATAAAATTTACTATTTAACGCCTTTAGAGAATAAATATACTGGTCTAAAACGAAACATACCTTAGTACAAAGAAGTCGTATCTTAACATTTTTGGACCAAATTTTCCCAGAGCGCATTGTTACCTATAATTCATGTATGACTAAAAATGCGGCGTATGCATAATAAATCAAAAAACATTTTTGTTGTCCATGACAGGGTAAAAGAAAGTCTGGCAATTTTAAGGTATGTCGTTAAAAATAAGTTTTTTTTCTGTTTTTATACAAACCTATTTTTTTATATTTAAAACCTTAATATTACTTACTATTATATACTTTTGAACAAAACTACATAAATTATAGAATTTTTTAATATAAAAGGAAAAAAACTTTTTAATTTTGTAATTTTTACCCATAAAAAAATATAAAATTTTTAATTTTTTATTTAAATAAGACTTTTAACATTTTACGGGAATACAGGGCTAATTGCTCGGAGTGTGTTTTTCCCAACTTTCTTAAAAATAAGTTTTTTTCCAAATATGTACCTAAAAAGTTTGAATATTTGAAATATAGTTTAATTTAATTTTTTTTTTTAATTACCCAAAGATTTACACTCCTAAACATAAGCATCTTATTCTTAAACACATTTTTATTTAGACCTGGCCATAAAGTTTTTTTAAATCAAGATTTGTTTAATAGGGCTACTTAAGTTACCATTTATTACATATACCGTATTTAAATTAAAAATTTAAAAAAACAGAAACTTTTATTTAAAATTTTAAAGTCGGTAAAAAAATATGTTATTTTAAATGTGTGCCAGATACCGCAGGTGGCACCCTTTATTTTGCAATAAAATTGATACCAAATTTTAAATTTTTACCTTGTAAAACACCTTATGGTCAAATAATACAAATATACAATAATTAGTAACACATTTTTGTATAAAAACTTAAATCAGGTTAAACTTTTTACACATTGAATCTCTGAAATCATCCTCATTTTTGGATTAAGGTTAGTTGGCTTGAATTTAATTTTAAAAATTAAATTCCTATATTTTAATTTAGTTATTTCTGGAAGCAATTTTTACGCACCTTTTAGCAATTCGCGTGTAAAACTAGAACAAAGACCGGTAAAAGTTTATTAAATTTACCTAATTGTTTAAAATACATTGATTTTAACCATAGTTTGGGCTAATGTAATTATAAGCTTTGACGTACAAATTTTCAAATGTTAACGATGATTAACTTTTGTCAATTAAATGTCATTAAAAAAAACTATTTGTAAATTTTAAGGTTCCATAAAGGTAATAGAAAACTTTAAATTTTGGACCAAGTAGTCACGACAAAATAAATAGTTACAATTACAATTACATTTTCCGTAACCCCTTTAAGCCAAAATTGACAGTTTTATCGTATTAACAATACTTTAAATCAAAAGTTAAAAATATTTATAAATTAGAAGTCAAAAATAAGCAAATAGAGTGTTATAGTACTCGGAATGACATCTTCTATTCAAATCAATAAAAATAAACTGGGTGTCCCATTTAAAAATATAAAATAAGGTTCGTTTCCGGCTAAACCGGAGATAACAAAAAACCACTTAATACACAAAATATTACAAATTTAGGTAAAAAATCTAGGTACCAAATTTAATTTTGATATTCTTAAAAATAAAAAAGTTACAGGGGCTAAAGGCACCAAGTATTAAAAGTACATTTTCGCAAAAACTACTAAATAGATTTTAAAAACTATAGTCTATTAAAGAGAGAATTTAAAACCCTTTAAGATAAGGTACACCTTTGCCATTTTTTGACGCTTGTGTTGGTGGGGGAAAAGGATTACCCTGGACAAGTAAATTTGGACCCAAAAATAAGCTCACCTAAAAATAAAAACTGACTTTTTTTCATGTGTATAAATAACGTAATTATAGGGATTGGGTCGTTTTTATTGGAATAAATGCACTTTATATTCGATGTAAAGCAATAGTTAACTTTGTTTATTAAAGTATAATATGGTAAAATATTAGGTAAAATATATTTCCATTTAAAAAGATCAATAAATATCTATACTTAACCAAATACCAGGAAAAGTTAATTTGAATAAATAGTTTAAGGACAGCTTTAAAATATATTCCCTACGGCCCGACCGTAGTTTGGGCTCGAGTTTGGGCTAATGTATTTATAATTTCCTACATATTAATTTTGTTTGAAAAGGTTTTATGTAAACAATGTTATAAAATGTAAATTGCTCGTGGATCTAGTGTAAAGCTAAGAGGTATTAGTATTTATTAAATAGCCTCTATGTAAAATATTTAAACATACCCATATTGATTTACGACAATTTACTTTTAGTTAATTAAAACAAAGGTATATTTAGTTGTGTGTCTGTAACCCCCAGTTATTAAAAAATCTTTTTGTTGCTAGTCTGATATGATTGCTATATGAATCGAGCTTTACTACTATAGAATTACGCTTTAGTAAAACTTTATAAATTGAGTATTATTTAAAACATAATGGTTTAAACTTTTTACCTGCTTTATTTCTTTTCATATCAAGGTAGTGATATTATTTAGGGTATATTTAAATGTGAACCATGAAAAATATATAAAAAGAAATAATTGATTTTTAAATGCTGTATAATATTATAGAAAACAAAACATAAAAAAATATATAATGTTTAAAGAAAAATAAAAACTTTGTACAGAAGAGAGATATAGATATCGTAATTCGCAAATCGGCTAACTCCATTTTCCTAAAAAGGTAGTTACTTGGAGTACTTTAAAATATAAACCCGAAAGAATTTATACGGTATCTTTATTTAAAATAAACTTCATAAACATTATTCTACTAAACAAATATTAAAAAGCCCTATTTTAAATTATTTTAATATTATTTTTAAAATACTTTTTTGTAATGTAAAATTTGGGAATATAGAGTTAGCCGATTTGCGAATATCGGTATTAATATGTAAAAGTAATAATTTTTAAAAATATTTTTAAATTAAAAATCAAGTAAATATCTATATTCTCCACGACCTGACCGTAGCTTAAGCTAATGTATTAATAATTTTCTATATCACAATTTTATTTAAAACGTTGCTATGTAAACAAATATGCTATAAAATTTAATCTCTTGGTCATAGTGTAAAGTGCAAAGCGCTTATATTTTATTAAATTGTCTTTGCCTAATATGTTTTAATATAACTTTATTAATTTACAACAATGTACCCCGGTTATCGAAACAAAGTACTTTTAAAAATTATATCGTGATCTACAATTACGTAAACAGTCTAAACCGTATGGTAATTAGTTGTGTAACTTATTAAAAACTCTTTTGTTGTTGGTTTAAGGGTAAAATAGCGTTTGGCAATTTTAAATTTGGTTTATAAAAATGTCCATGTTAGCTATTTTTATACTAATACAAAAGTGTACATTTCTTTTTTAATTTTTAAAACTTTATTTATTATAACCAATGACCTTTTATCCTTTACAGGAGACGAAACTTGTTTACATTTGATTACGATCAGACATTAAAAATTTCTCCGATTTGACTGGACTATTTGCTTTCAAGATAATTTTGCTTAAGTCATAGGGCAAGCGCTAGTGCCACTTTTGCTATTTTATATTAAAAGTCTTGGCTTTTGCCATGCTTGCATTTATTTGTTAATACAATTTTTACTGGTAATACTATATAAGAATATCGTCTAAACTTTAAGGTGATTTTGATATCAGAATTCTATAGTTATAATTATGTTCATATTAAATTATCATTATATTTAATTATTTACAGGTTTTTCTTTTTGTTTTAAATCACGGAAAATTGACTAAAAAACCCGACAACGTTGCTACGGGCCATAGCCTGCAAGCGGGCTCGGATTGGCTAGTCGCGTAGCATTTTTATCAATTCTTATGCGCCATTCCTTGCAGCGTTGCCTTGTGAGAATAGTTATTTTGGTGATTTTCTCACTTTTCATGTGTCTTATAGTGTTTTGACAATATTACCAACAACATGGTTCGTGAATGCCAAGTATGCAAAAAAATAGACTTTTTAAACCCCAATGTGTCATTTCGCAAGTAAGTAAACATATGTTGGTTTTGCAATTCATTGGCGTCGCATCGCTGCTGGCGTAGTCTGTTAGTATTTATTTCTTTATGAGATATAGATGGGATAACCTTTGTGTTTTGTAAATGCTTAAATTCAGTCAAAAACAAAGTGCATATCACAAATATTACCAAAAATCTAAAATGGCAAATTTGGATAGCAAAAACAATTTTTAAAATAATTTTCTCATAAATGTAATGAAAGTAAAGTATATTTGTGTCCAGTAATAATACAAAAATTGAATGCTTGTTCGCTAAAGGTTAAAGCACACAAGGCGCTTAGGTCTCGGTACTCTCACGGACAGATCAAATAATTTACATGCATTTTAAAAGAATTATCTTTAATGATGTTTAAATATCATGTAAGATATTTGATCGGTCCTTGAGCGTACCGAAACCTGAGCGCCTAGTGTGCTTTGACTTTTAGAAATCACGAACTAGTTAGTGCAAATCGGGTATTAACATAATTAGTCAGTTCATTTATAAGTAAAGTATGTGTAGAATGGCGAATGCGCAACCGAATGTAAGGGTTGGTAAAACATCAAGTCTTTTTAAAGGAATGCATATTATTTTGTATGATTAATAGATTAGAATACTTTTAATACCATAATAATTTAAAATAAAAAGATCATGATTTTTAATCTATTATTTAAAATATTCTAAATTTACCATGTCTAGTTAGTTACTAACTAAAATTTCTTGGTTCATATTTTACATTGCAAGCACAAAAAATGCCATAAACTAGCAAGCAAAATAAAATGGCGTCCACAAAAATAGGAATATACGTTTTTAGTTATACAATCTTTTAAATTAAGCTACCTATCCAGTTTTTATTCTATATTTTATTTATTTTTAAATGTTTATTTCTTTATTTAAAATAAAAAAATAAACACATATAAAAGGGGATTTATCAGTATAAAAAGGGTTAGGCGATGTCTGGGATAATTTTCGCTCATGTTTCTTTACGTCATCTAAATGACCAATAAGGCTTTAAAAGAAGTTTTTATTTAAAAAATAAATACATAAATCTATGTCTATGTCATAAATAATCAGTAACCCCACATTCTTATAAACAAGATGAAGTTTTTTTGAGAATGTGAGGTATATTTTTATATCCACGTTATAAAACGTAAAATTATACATACCCAAATCCTATTTAGATAAGTTTTACAAGTTTATCTAAAACAATTTTATTTGGTGTTATTTTTGCTTATTTTATTATTACCTTAGATTAGCACACCTTTGGCAATCGAAATGCACTTCGTCATTATATTATTTACAGTGTTGCCAACACAGAGGTATTTGTAAACAAAGGCAAATTATTTTGATTTGTTTTCTTTGTCACACACGTTTGTGTTTTCATGTTTAGTATTTTAATCATGGCAACAAAACAAACGGCATTTTAGCATTGAAAAAACAAGTAATGTTTGGTCTGTTGTAAATAGTCAAAGATTATAACAAAATACACACTTAACCAAAACTTCATAAATAAATTAATATTTAATACATGAAGCTTAAAACTTCCTACCTGCATTTTTTATAAAAAAAAATACTAGTTTTAGTCAAGGTATAAATCTTTTTTAAACCTTTGTTAATGTTGTATAAAAATTAATATAAAAAAATCTATTTAGTTAAAAAAACAACATTTTAGGTTAGTAAAAAGTAACGAAACTGTTAATCTCAATTTTCAAAATTATGTCTGTATAACTTGCAGAGATATGATACACTCCACTTTCAGCAAAAAGTAAATAACTTTAAAACCCCTAAAGCTGTGTTTACAAAATTTGGTATTTGGTTTTTGGGCATGCCTAATTAATTAATTAATGAATTGCGATGTTGCCATATCTCGGTAACTCGTAAAAAATAGAATTTGAAAATTTGGAATCTTTCTGAGGTTGGCACGCTCTTTTAATTTTAAATAAACTAAATAGGGAATTTTCTTTATCGTACTAGTAATATTACGTGTATCAAAAAATTGGAAATTTTGGCAACATCAGAAGTATTACTGTTCAATTCTACTTGCTAAGACATCTTTAAATACCCACATTTGTAAAAGCAACCTAAGCGGTTTTAGAGATATTTGAGCGCATCTAAAATTTTTATTTAACTTGTGGTGTTGTTATATCTATATCTATAATTAGATATTTGATGGTTGCATTTTGGGTTTAAGACCATGTCAAACTTTCTATAAAAAAAACATTTTTTTGTAAAATTATTTAAAAAAAACATCTTATCTGACGCCAACATAGACAAACTGTATGATGTTTGTATACTGTACCCCTAAAACCTTAGTAAATTTAATTTTAAAATTAAATAATTTTTTTGTTGTATTATATAAAATATTAATAAAAGTTACCACAACTTTTTTCTCTTCTTTTTCTTTCTTTCTTTCCTCTTGTTACTACCAGTTTACCTTTATAATAATCCATTTAATATGGTTCAGGATTAGGCCCAGGATAATTAAAATTTACGTTATGGCAGGGATAAACACAAATGATGAATGAACATTAAATTCAATTGCAAATAAAATTTACGAGATACTAAAAGCTTACGTTTGTTGGTAATTTTCCTATTATTATGATCATTTTTATGCCCTAATTGAAGTAAAAAACTTACACTGGTCCGCAAAAATATATTTTTCACTATTTACCTGAGAAATTGCTACTATTTACTTTATTTCCTAACGAAAATTAATATTTTCCACCCTACGTAAACAATGATAATTAAAAAATACCTACGTAATAATGAAAATAAAATAAAAAAAAATAAAATAAATAAATCGCATTTTTGTCTTTAAATGTAAATCTAAAATTGAATAAGTAAATAAACAAAAGACCTAAAAAAATAAAAAATCTTTAGGCTAATTATTTGTTGGATTTTACTTTGTAGTTTTTTAAGCGTTTAACGGCAAATCAATTAACTTTTTAATCACTAAATTATTTCTAAAAACTAAAATAGGTAAGTGTATAATTTTTGATATTTTACACATTTAAAATACTTAATTATTTCCTCTAAAATATTTAACTACTTTTATTGGTCTTTGCTAATCTTAACTTAGTTTAAATTTATGCGTCTAGTTAAAAAATCACCCTGTATAATATAATAAAATTTATGACTCCAGTTTAACGTATGATATAATGTTTTTTGCTAACAAAATAATATTTAAACACACAATCTTTTTTTTTTCAAATTGGTCCTATAAATTTGCCAAAATTTGTTAAAGTGTTTTTAGTTAAAAAAATATATTCGTTAAACAATGTTTATTAAATATTTAATTGGTTTAACTTTAACCTGTGCCTCAGACGTAATATCAAAATCCTTAGAAAAACTTTTACACAAGTAGCTACCAACTTAAGGAAAAAACTACATACTGGGTTAGTAAAAAGTACCGCAAATTTTAAATATCTCTAAAACCGCTAAAACTATATCTACCGAATTTAGTATCTAAGGTGTTTAGGACATGTGGCATTAAATGTAATATCGGCACTGTTGCCAGATCTCCCAGTTTTGTGCTACACGTATCGTTTTTATTTTTTTAAATGAAATGCCCAATTATTTTTATTGCATTAAATTGGATAAATCAGATTTCGTAGGTTTCTTTATTTTCAAAATTTTGTCTTTATTAGTTAGTGCGATATGTAACACTACACTTTTAGCAAAAAGTTATTTAAAACCTAAATATCTTTAGAACCGCTAAAGAGGTTAACAAAATTTGGTATTTAGGATTTGTTGGCATTCCAGATGTTCAGCGATATCAGCCTTGTTTCTAAATTTTAATAAAATTGCCATGTTGTTATATCTCGATAACTAGTGAAGATTAAATATTGAAAATTTTGAATCTTACTAAAAGTGGCACGTTTTTTTATAGTAATAAAAAAGGGGCATTTCATTGAAAATACCAAAAATATAACATGCAGCAAAAGACTGGAAAATCTGGCAACAATGACAGTATTACTGTTCAATTCAACTTGCTCAGAAACCCTTAAATGCAAACATTTATAAACGCAGCTTAAGTGGTTCTAGAGATATTTGAGCGCATCTGAACTTTTTACTTAAAATGTGGTGTTGTCATATCTTAGCAGACAGTAAAAAAGACATTTTGAAAATTTGTGGTCTTATAAAATTTCGCCTACGCAAATTATTGCAATGAAAATAAATGTGACATTCCATTAAAAAAAAAACGGAAAATATACGTGTATCACAAAACAGGGACATCTGACAACGGTGTCGATATTACTATTAAATTATTTATACCCAATAACTTCCAGATATCAAATTTCGTAAATAATGCTTTAGCGGTTTTAAAGATATTTAAAAGTTGCAGTACTAACCAGAACTAACCCAGTATACAATTTCTAGACAGGTTTTACGACCCTTACAAATTCTTTTAGAGCAGCGCAGCTTAGAGTCATTTAGTTTAATAATTTGACAAACTTTATAGCATATTTCTCACAATGAGTTTCTTTACCCTAAGTAATTTATTTATATGAGTATAAAGAAACAGTTGTAAAACATTGCAGAAAAATTTAAAAATGGTTAAATTTTATTTATATTTATGTTAGTGGTAAAAACCACAAATTATTTTATCACACAATAATTACAATGTATTTAATATCATATAAAAATAGTTTGGGAGATTTTTGCGTTTTATTTGTAACTTGTTTGCTTTTTCTGAAAATGCAAAGAAACCCATTAACTGAAACTTAAAAGCCTTTTTTCTACTAGCGTGTGAAAAGTGTCACTTTTCCGCACTAGTTTGGAAAAGTAAATCCTTGCAAATTTCCCACTTAAACAGGTACCTAAAATGTTTTCAATTCTGAAGTTTCACTTAGTATTTTCGGACTAACTGATGCGTATCGTCGAGAAGAATTGATGAAAATTAGCATTGATGATGTTGACGACAAGGGGAATCTTTTAATTGTAAATATTCCAGACTCCAAAAACCATTCTAGCCAAGGTTTTGTTATTTCCGAGAAACTGAAAATTGAAAATATCTAGCTTTGTATAGAAAGTATTTCAGTTTACAAAAGCCCGACACACCACACACAAGATTTTTTTGTTAATTAAAAAAATTGGCTTGTCCAGTGCATAGGAATAAATCCTTTTAGCAAAATGCCCTCTGAAATAGCTGCCTATTAACGTCTTCCAAACCCAGAACTTTACACGGGACATAGCTTTTGCCGTTCGTCAGCTACAATGTTAGCTAATTCTGGTGAAGGCATACCGAATATTAAAAGACTTGGAGGTTGGAAGTAATCATCTGTTGCAGAAGACTACCTAGAAAGCTCCACAAGTTTTAAGACGGACTTATCAAACAAAATATTATCCCAAAATTCATCTACCTTTAAACACAGCAAAACGCACTCAAGGCCCATTGTACCGTCTTCTAGTAAGCAACAATGTGTCTCTGTTACCTGTAACGACGACCGGTTTAATTGCACCTCAACGGCAATCTCCAACTCCGCAACTTACCCACAACAACTTGCCTCTGCGATTCATTTGCAAAATGCTACCAACTGTTCTTTTACGAATAATATTTTTAATAATAATAAGCAGCAATGGTAAATAAGTATTATCAAATGGTTGTTTAGTTCCTAAAACGTGCCGAAAGTGCCTTTTTCGCACTTGACTGCCGCGTGCGGAAAAGTGGCAGTTAGAAAATATACTATTTTTAACGCATTGTTTACAATAATTATACAGTGACCGCCAAACATTTGTACACAAAAGTTTTTTTTAACTTTTTGGACAAAAAATCCTATCGACTTATACAGTTTCGAAAAATCGCTATTGGCATTTGGGTAATAGATGTCAAAAAAAAATTAAATATAATTAACATAAGACTTAAACTTTTTCCGCATGATTTGATGATAAAGAAAGGTATATGGAAAAGAGGTTTAACATTAATTTGCTCCTGTCATCGTGAGTGATCGTGAACATCGAATCATAAAAATATTTTTTCCGGTAAAAAGTGTTTACACTTTAATAAATCTAAACTAAATATAAAATATCACCTAATTTGACCCGGCCAATTTAATGCAATAAAAAAATCGGTTGTCTGCAAAGTCGGTTTACTGACGATAGTTGAACGTGACAATTATAGTTGCTATAAACAATTGACACCACATTCACTTTTCACTGCACGCTCACTTATGTAAGAGATAAACAGATGTCGAACGACGCGGAGATTGTCCCTCTTTGTTGCTTGTTCCACGCTCTCGCTTGCACTTCAAGCCTTAAATGGAACGCGCGAGGTAACGCCGAATGAGTCATGTTTTTTGTCCTTGGGTCCATCGAATTATACGACGTTGTTACGTAGGGCATTCTATAAAATAACAAACAAAAAATGTGTAGAGTAAAACTAGGAAATCTTACCATAGTGCCAGTATTTAATTTCACATGCCCAGAGCGTCTTATATAGCAAACTTTTTAATATGCCTCATTATAGTTGGGGATCCCTGGACCATTTTACCAAGTTATTACTAACAAGCAAATTTTTCGTAAGTAGCTTCATTTTGACGAGACGACCAACTTTTTTCTTATAACAATTTTCGTTGGTGGTAGCTTACAGGAGTAGCAGAAATTTAATGTGTTAATTTGACAGATATCAAAAATTTATAACAAACCAGGATTTTCTTTGTTAAGTGTTAAGATAATTATCTAAATAAACCAAAAAAATATTTGTCCTACAAAACTGGGGTCGTTTTAACCCCATCTGGTCATGGTCATGATCATTATAAAGGTCAAATTATCAAACTTCATTCATTTAAAATAGACCACAAATGCGGTATCTTTATGTTTTTGGGGTCACTAACTACGGATTCGCATTTAGTGAAAAAACCTCGATATATCATGATTTTCGTCCATTTACGATACCTTTTAATAATTTGACCTTGTTATGACCTCGATCTTAAGCTTCGGATTCAGCGATTCCAAAAACATAAAAATACAACGACTGTATTTTTTTTCGATAAATTTGATGGTCTGACCCTAAAAAAAACCTTGATCCTGACCTGATGAGGTTAAACCGACCCTGGATTCGGATTCCGCGACCCCAAGAACAAAAATATTCCATGGTTTGGTCTTTCGAGCCTTGATTTTTTTACTTGTTGGGCTGTGATTAACCCTAAAATGACCTTGACCATGATCTGACAGGGTTAAACCGACCCCGCATTTCTCGGAGAATAATTTTTATAATACAGTTAACAAGTTTTAGACCTTGTGCCGGGCGCTAAGTCTTTCCAGGATAAAATTTCAGACATTACTGAACAAGAGTTTAAAATTTGGGCCCTCTTATCTATCCAAAAATACCTACCAGAAAAAGTACCTCTAAATGAATCACTTCTAACATTTTAATTGCAAGAAACAATTTTTAATGAAGAGCTTAAAATTCCAAACCTCTTTATTTTTAACTTAACAAAAATTAAATAAGCTTAAACAAGCATTTTACTTTAATTAGTGCTTTACCAATTATCTTTCTCTCTTTGCTTAAAAGATTTGCTATTCCGATTGCTCTTTGCATCAATTAAAATGGGAATAAATATGAATATTCAAATAATTAAATTAAAGATTTTATTTAGGTTATAAAGAGGGTATTAAAGGGAAGTATAATTTGCTTAAAAAAGTATTTTTAAAATATGTAAATTTTATTTAAATGGTTATAAAAAACCGACTTAAAAGGATAAATTAAACTCACTCATAAAAACTTAAAAATAATAATATTTTTTCGAAAAATAAAGTCGGGTACTAACATACCACTAAACTACCATATGATAATTACTAAATACCCAAAGATTTTTATACTTTATTACCATATGTGACCCGACTTTACATCTGTAAAATTTCTAGTAAGCTTAATTTATCTAAAGTCGGTTTAATTTTCTTTTAAATATTTATTTTTCTCTTTTAGTTTTTCATTAATAACATTTAATGGATGACCATCCACATAAGAAAAAAACATTATTAGTACCTTTTTCTCTCACGTAAACTCTTCGCTCAAAACGGCAGTGCTACTCCCATAGGTATAGGTAT
Organism: Listronotus bonariensis; assembly: GCA_014170235.1. Taxonomy (NCBI): domain Eukaryota; kingdom Metazoa; phylum Arthropoda; class Insecta; order Coleoptera; family Curculionidae; genus Listronotus; species Listronotus bonariensis. Next base: position 36,308 of record JACEGR010007584.1, read on the forward strand.
AGACGAAAAACCTGACCCATAAAAGTAAAATATACGCAATTACACATTAAAAAAAAAAAAATAAGCAAAATGACAACGACATGACACATAAAATTATTTTAACTTTAAATGCATTTAAATTTTATAGATTTAAAGGCAAATAACGCCGAATGCCGAATTTTTTGATAAAAACTTATGAAATATTTTTAAAATACATGATCAGACTTTGAAAAAAGAAATCTCCAGCATAAAAAGTGGAGAAGTCGTGAAAATAAGGTCAGCACCCAATTTTTTACTTAATTGACTTTCAACACTTTGCAGTTCTCTTTATACTGGTATTGTTAATACGTCTTGCGAGTTTGACCAATTTAAAATGTCTAATTTTAAAAGAATGTTAAATCTTAAAGTAAAATATGTTTCAATTTCTTACATTTACTTTTTTTAATTACTTAAAACATACTTAATTTAAAAAATAATAAAGTACCAAATTTGTTTAAATTTTAGAGCCACATAAAAGTTTTAACTACTTTATCCCGCTCAGCTTCCCTATTTACCCCTTAAATTCTTAAGTTTGTTTATTTATTAGTTAATTAAAAACTAACATATTGAATCAGCACCAATGTGTTTATCCTCAAAACAGTGTCCAAAATCAGTATGTATGTATAATTTTTAGAAAAACAGATGCTTCTAAGTTATCCCAAGGCACAACCGCTGCTGTAGTCACTAATAAAGACACACTTACTTTCTTAATGACTAAGTATACAAGCGTCTATACAGCAGAACTATATGCCATTTTCAAGCCTTGTTCTTTGTAGAACAAAGTGACAGTCACTACTCAATAATTATCTCCGATTCTCTAAGCTCCATCACTGCTATTCAAAATGCTTATTCAAAGCACCCCGTGGTACAAAGAATATACAGAGCTCTTGCCAAAAATTAAAAATCAACTTAAAGAAGTAATTTTTATTTGGGTCCCATCACACATCGGAATAGATGGAAACGAACAAGCGGATAAAGCGGCTCGGACCGCTACCGAAAACGCAAATTCTATCTGCGTACCAAACACAGTAGCAGAAGACTTAAAAATTTCATAAAAGATCAAATAACTTGCTTTTGGCAAGAAGAATGGAATAGTGCAACAACACATTTGCGGAAGTGTAAAACAAGCGTATAACCGTGGCAGTGCAATTTAAAGTTAAACCGAAAAGAGCAAGTGTTAATTAATCGACTTTCGATAGGGCATACTAAACTAAGTCATAGTTACCTTCTAACAAAAGATAACCGTCCTTTTTGTGAATTGTGTACAGTGCCTCTAACCATTAAACACATTTTAGTGGAGTGTCCAAAGCACGCGCGAGAAAGACAGAAAAATAACCTTAAAGACTCCCTTCAGGACATTCTTAATAACAATTTAAGAGATACATTAAATTTTATAAAAACAGCTAATAAACTCAATATAAATCATAGAGTAGCACAACAAACATGTGATGTGAACAAACGACTAAATTTTTTGTTTACGTGCAAATAACCCTATGTGGTTGAAGCACTATCTAAACAAAAAAAATAGATTTAAAACAAAGCAATAGAAAACCATGTATGAAACTAATACCTTTAAAATTTAAACTTTCGTAATCATTTTGGTTGCAGTAATATACACGGTTTTCTACTAATTGGTTCTAAATCGAATATTTTTCTTAAAATTATAGATATATACTGATTTTGGATACTGTTTTGGGGATAAACACATTGGCGCTGATCCAAAATGTTCAGTTTTTAATTAACTAATAAGTTTTAAGTAATTCAAAAACTAAGACAATTAGGAAATATGTTTACACAAATTAACTACTTTGGGCACGTGAGTAAAAATAGCTATTTTTAAACTAGTGAAGAAGAGAGAACATTCTTTTTATGTCTTTTCGACATCTTAAAAAAGTAAAGAGATATATTTATTTTATTTTAAATCTGCCTTAACGTCAAATAGTAGATATTTGTCAGTTATGACTTTTATTCCTCGTTTCTCTAACATCCAATTAAATACCATAGTAACTACTTTTCGCATGCGAATAGAAAAAATATTCCACACCATGACCGTACAGTAAGAACACAAATTGAAAATATGTGGATTTCGGTCCGATTGGAAAAAAATGCCTATTGTCTGCAGCCCAAAATATGAAAATTATTTTTAATATTAATAAAAAAATATATAAAATCATAATTAACCCAAATACCTTGGTTATGTTTTAACCCATTTGAACACAAAAACTTTAAAAAGAATTAATAAAATTATCAAAATGCAGTTTTTACTGATCGCCTTGGATATTTTTTATTTTAATTCGTTTATTTATATTTTTCGTAAAATAGTTTTTTTATATTAACTGGTATACCAGCTTATATATTTTTAAAAAATTAAAAGACGTCTTCTAAGCACTAATAAACTTGTTTGACGTAAAAAAGGCTGTGTCGTTCGAGAGTAGTTATTAAAAAAAAACAATGGTTTGTCAGTGTATTTTTCCAAAATAAATAAAACTTTTTAAAATTCTTGTTTGGTTTAAATAAAACATTTTTTTTTTGTTTATTTAACACCCTATGGTCCAAAACTAGGATGTTTAGAACATATGTTTTCTTTTTACTTCTTGTTGGAGAATGACCTTTTAAGTTTTCCGGTAGAGATACTGGACTCCCTTTATAATTTAATATGCAATTTTAAACAAAGTAAACACAACTAACTTCTGGGAAAAAAAAGGAACTTTAGATAAAAACTTTAATATTTTAAACGGTTTAAAAAAAACAAAAATAGTATCTTCGTTTTATATTATAAAGCTTTAGCAAATATAATGAAATGAAATATTACCTTTTGATTTGGTTTAATTTCATTTTAATGCAACTTTAATATTTAACTTAAAAAAATTATATTGCACTTAAAATAAACTGCTTCTAAAAATAAACACATATTTGTTTTTTCAGGAAATAACCTGATAAACAAAAAAAAATAAAAGTTAGGTAAAGAGCGGCATGTATTTTATATTTTTTAACATTTTCACTAAAACTGGTAAATTAATTGCATGTTTGCGAATTATTGGATTTATTGAAAATAGATTTCTGGTAGAGCGAAAAAATAATTAAAGCATTATCTACCTATACCGGGTGTCTATAAATTTATTAGACAAGCCATGACGCCTAAAATAGTAAACATATTAAAATAATACTTGTTATAGGTAAATGATATAGAGATAGAAGAGTTTTCGCATATTTCTAACGTTTTGCTTACTTTCAGTTTAAACAGAAACGGCACAAATGCTAAATTTTTAAATGAAACACCCTGTATGTTTTAACATTTTTGGATTTATAAGACATTTGTAACTGGAAACTTAAAATTTTTAAAAGTTTTTACTTCTGCTTGATTTTTAAAGAGCCATTTTTATTATTGCATCTAGGTGGCTATGCTTTTTATTTGTGACCGTAGTTTTAAGCCCATCGCAGATAAATTCGTATTGTTAGGTTTCTCCCAATGATTTTTATTTTAAAAGTGCTTGTTTAAAAAGGGATGCTATTAAAAAATAAGGGTTAGACATAAAAATGTAAATTTGCCAAATTGTATACATTGTTACATTGTCTTTATTTATAACTATTTTTACGTTTGCGGCAGTCCTACCTCTGTTTGTTTTCAAGTGTAAACCAGTTTATACTTGAAAACGGACAGAGATAGGACTGCCTGAAACGTTGTCTGAATAGTTATAAATAAAGACAAAGGAAGCCCGAAATTCCTTTAGTATCACTGATGAAGAATCATTGTCTACCACATTTTGCCACAATAACTTTGCGATTGTATTTTTTAATATCACCCAGGGTCACTAGATTAGTTTGAGCCCAATTATGGCCACCTAGATGCAATAAATAAAATAGCTCTAAAAAAATAAGTAGGCTTAAAAACTTTATTAAATAATATATTCTGACTAAAATGTGTAACAAAAATCCCAAATTATAATATATATACAGGGTTTTCTATTTAAAAATTTAAAAATTGAAGACTTCTCCGGTTTAACTGGAAGTGACTGGAAAGTCAAAAATATGCGTAAACTCTTCTTTACCTATATCATTTACCTCTACCAAGTCTCATTTTAATATGTCTAATTCTCTATTAGTTATGGCCTGTCTTATAAATTCATTGACACCCGGTATAAATATAAAAAGTTAATACTTGTAATGTAAAATTGTAAGTATTTTGTATTTTACTTTAATTTATACAAAAAATAAATAAATTAAAGTTAAATCAATGATATTTATGTATAAAAAGAACCAGAAGAAGTTATTTTACCTAAGTTTTTTTTTTAAACTTTAGATAAAAATAAAATATTGGCCAAATATAACTGCAATAAATAATAGTTTAAAAAACTAAAAAACACGCTTTTATATGCAACCGAACTAAAAATTAGAAAATAATTTTTCATTAAAAAAATATTGTCACTTCATAGTAAAAAGCGTGGGGTGCTTAATATATTAAATGTTATAATTATTATATTTGCCAATATCTATGATGGAAAAGTTATGAAAAAATAGTAAAATGCACCCCACGCTTTTTACTATGAAGTGACAATATTTTTTTAATGAAAAATTATTTTCTAATTTTTAGTTCGGTTGCATATAAAAGCGTGTTTTTTTAGTTTTTTAAACTATTATTTATTTTTAATTTTTTAGTTAGATATGCATTTATGTATGTATAAAAGTTTGGAATGTTGCCAACAGATAGCAACCCACTAAAAATTTTTTCGCCATTTTGTCAAGAGTAGCAAAGTTTTTCAGATGGACTTTCTGAAAATAACCTAATATAAAATTTGAGTAAAATCGATTCAGATCGAACTCTTGAAATGGCCGGTGGTTGGTACCACTGGGACGTACAGGTGACAGATGACACTTGGTGGTATCAAGCAGTGGTTATAATAATATAATGGATTTTTTTTTCCTGGCGATCCAAACCAGGATAACGGGATACTGTTTGCAGATTATTGCATTGTCATGGGTCCTAATACGTGTGCAAAGTTTCAAAGAAATCGAATAGCTGGAAGTTGGTTAAAATTAGGCTCAAAGATTCCGTTACATTCATGGATAGATAGATGGATAGATAGTTACAACCCAAGTTAATAAAAGCGTGTTAAAAATAGTTAAGAATAAAATCAATTTGACATTTACCTATAAAATATAATTTTCGGACCTGCCAGATGTTTCACATTTTACCCAAAATTGTTTGATAAACAATTTTAACCTATATGGATTTTTGTTCTATATTTGAGAATGCCGTTAGAAATTCAAGTAATTTTAGGTCATAATCTGTTACAATAAAATTGTCTTTTACTATATGCCAGGATTCCATATGCCAGTCATTATTAATTAAATGTATAATATAATATGGTACGGGAGCCCAAAAGGGGATTTCGGAATTTACTACAGCGCGGTAGATTATTATACCGGAGGATACCTTACACCCGGGTATCTCCACCAAATAGGAGATCCGTATACAGGGCCGAACATAACTGCTAAAAAATTGTCTTTTACTATATGCCAGGATTCCGTATGCCAGTCATTATTAATTAAATGTATAATATAATATGGTACGGGAGCCCAAGAGGGGATTTCGGAATTTACTACAGCGCGGTCGATTATTATACCGGAGGATACCTTACACCCGGTTAAGTATCTCCACCAAATAGGACCTCCGTATACAGGGCCGAACATAACTGCTACACAGTGTATATTCCACTACTCTGACAATTTAAGAGTGACGTAAAGGAAACAGGGGGCTACAAATAATAACGTCAGTTTAACATGTTTGAGCGTGGCTATTTTATTATTGTAAAGAAAATAATTTAGCGATAACAAAAAATATATAATCCGATACAACCCAAACGAGTTTCACAAGCCAAAATAATAATAGCATATTTTTGACATATTTAAAACTTTATAGCTACTTCCTTCACCGATGAAAAGGTATTTATTATATAACATTTTTTTTTCTTATCATCTAAGGTTTGCAACCCAATAGGTCTCCATGACGCTTCAGTAAATCCCCATTTAGCATCGTGGGCTCCCCTACCAATATCAAAAGTTGTGTCATGCCTTGTTTTTTATATCTGTGTTTTTTTTCTGTAAAAATTTACTTAATATTTTTAGTATTTTTTTTTTAATAATTTAATTACTAAAGCTTTTATGTATTTGTCAGTCATTTCAAATTATTTTGGTTTTTAGAAGAGCAAAAACTATAAAGATATTAGGGGTTTTTTTCGGCTGAAATATTGATTGTGTAGTATCAAATTGTCGTTAAAAACTATTTTTATACTAAGCACTGTTTTGTTTAAAAAAGGGTAAAAGTTGGTTGTTTATTTTTTTCAAGTCGTTATTTTATTTTTAAATTATCAATAAAAGAAAGCTTCAATATAAACCTAATCGTATTTTAAAATTTAAAAATAAAATTATTTTATCTCGGCAACGGGAATTAAAATAAGTTAGGGTTATAAAAAAGTAATGAAAAAATTAGTTACTTTTTTTCAGCAAATGCCGAGTTTTAAATTAAAAATGATTAGATTAGAAAATTTGGTAAAGGTATACAGAGTATACACTCTGTAACAATTCTTTGTTTTGTTGCAACTTTGTAATGATGTCAACCATCTTGTATGTAAGTGTAGTCTAAAAGTCAACTTCTCCAAATATTTTTTAGCTTGTGGTGGGAGAGATCACTGACATTTAGAAGAAAACATATTTTTTCAAATATCACCAGCTTTGCGTTGTCATTTTTATTATCCAGTCACGTTTTGATAAGATTGACCTTCTTATGTATTTTAATACCATCTGTTAAAAAAAAAAATAAATACCTTGGGCGCAACCTGAAGCAGATTAACTATAAACGAAACAAAAGTGGTATTTTCATTTTAAAGGCTTTTCTTCAGAGATAATTAAGTCGCATCCACCTTAAGGTTATTAGCGACAATAAAATAAGCTAAGTACAATAAATTAGGATTAGAGTTTGTTTAAGATGTCTATGGCTTTAAGATAGTTCACCAAGTTTTCCACTGGGCAGTCTTTTCCAAGAAGTTGTAGAAGGCTGTTTGGGATATTGTAAGACAATCGTTCTCTAACGTATTTAGGACAGTTAATTAATATGTGAGAGATGCTGTTTGTTAAATTACATGTATCACACAGGGGTGGGTCACTATTAGAAAATAAGTAGGAATGGGTAAATCTCGTGTGCCCTAGACGAAGGCGTGTGAGAATAACCTGTAAACGTCGGTTGCTGGTTCTAGGCTTCCATGGATTAACATCGTCTTTAATTGATCTAAGCTTGGTTCTCGAAATATCCCATTCATTTTTCCATTGGCGTAACACTATGGTTTTAAAAAATGACTTAATGTCTCCGGGCGCACTAACGCGAGACAGTTCGGCGTTCGCACTAGTTATTGCACTTCGCGCACTTTCATCTGCGTCTTCATTTCCCGGAATACCGATGTGCGAAGGTATCCAAATAAATTCGATATTTTTATTATGTTCCTGAGCTCGTAAAAGTTCTGTTTTGATTAATTTTTCCACTGGATGTTTTGGGTATAGGTGTTGGATTGCTAGGAGGGAACTAAGAGAGTCAGTAAGAAGTAAAATTTTTGAAAAAGTGGACAAGTTTATATGTTTTAGTGCTTGGTACAGAGCATAAAGTTCCGCAGTGAATATACTAGTGTGGGGTGGAAATTTAAACATGAAGGTGGAGTACGGTGATACAAATGCGGCGCCAACTCCATTCTCAGATTTTGAGCCGTCGGTAAATACTTTTGCGAAGGAGTTATATTTTGTATCAACTAAACTATTTAATGCGTTTAAGATTACTGTATTACTGGTGTTATGTTTATCGAAAGATGTTAGAGAGGTGTTGCATTCAGGAACGTTTATTGTCCATGGTGGTGGATGATCGATATTCTCGGGAAAAACTGCTGGAAATTCGGTATCAAGATGATTAAGGTACGTTCGAATTCTTTCGTAGTAGGGCTTTGCAGAATATGGTTTATTATTAAAGTAATTTGTATATTTTTCTGTAAACGTATTATCGGCCAATGGTTTATTTATATTTGTGGCAATTGATGTCGCATGTGTTAATGTCAGAAGCATACGTCTGTGGTGTAGCGATGTTTCACCAGTTTCACTGTAAATACTTTCTATTGGGGTAGTGCGAAAAGCACCAAGGGCAATCCTGAGAGCGGCGTTGTGTATCGAGTCCAGTGGTTTCAGTGTAGATTTACTTGCCGAGGCGTATGCGATAGAGCCGTAGTCTATCTTAGATCTAATGAGAGATTTATAAAGTAAAAGTAGAGTGGCGTAATCGGCTCCCCAGTTACGGTTGCAGAGTGTTTTTAACAAATTAAGTCTTTTGTTGCAAGTTAGTGTTAGTTGTCGTATATGTTCTTTCCAGTTAAGTTTTTGATCAAACCACATGCCTAGGAATTTTACAGAAGATTTGAACGATAGGTTTGTGTTATGTAATGATAGTATAGGTGTGTGATTTAAGGCTTTTTTGGAGAATATAATAGCTGTTGTTTTTGCTGCTGAAAACTGGAATCCTGTGTTCTGTGACCATGATTCTAGTTGTTGTAGGAATGTTTGCAGCAAAGCAGTCATTTGGGTTATATTTTTTCCTTTAATATAAACAACTAGATCATCGGCATATAATCGAGCCTTTAAGGGTTTTTGTAAGTTGTTAATTATATCATTAATTGCAATCAGGAATAACGTGGGGCTGATTATGGAGCCTTGCGGAGTACCGTTTTCCTCTGTGTGAGTATCAGAAAAGTAGTTGTTAACTCTTACTTTAAAAGATCTGTTTTGAAGAAAATTTTGAATATATGCTAGACAGTTGCCTCTTATGTTCCAGGAATGTAACCTTTCTAGTATGTAGCGCCTCCAACAGGTATTAAAAGCTCGTTTTAGGTCAAAGAAAATAGCAATGCATTGTTGTTTAGTCGCCAGAGCTTCGTGAATATCACTTTCTAAGTCTAGAATATTGTCGATAGCGGATCTGCCCTGTCTAAATCCGTTTTGTTCATTAATTAAAAGGGTAGATTTTTCTAGTGTCCACATTAATCTGGCGTTTATTATCTTTTCCAATAATTTGCCCATAGCGCACGTCAATGAAATTGGCCTATAAGATTCAGGATCAACGCGAGATTTTTTGTTCTTTAGGAATGGAAGAATTGTAGCTTGTTGCCATAATGTAGGGTATTTACGTTTAGTCCAAATGTAGTTGTATATCTTAAGAAGATGGTGTTGTGCTTGGGTCGGCAGGTGTTTTAGAAATATTGCAGGTATATCGTCTGGACCTGGACTGGTGTTTTTGAGATCATTAAGAGAGTTGCAAAGTTCCTGGAACGTCAGTTGCAGGTTAATGGGATTTTCCTCGGTTTCTTCCAGTGATAAGTTAGCGAGTTCTCTTTCTATTTTGTTGCTTAAAAAAGCTGAAAAGCTCGATGATGACAAACAAGGCTTCATGTGCCTTGGCCTCATTCTTGGGTCACCCACTCTTTCTTGGAACACCTTATTAACGGAAGATTTATCAAAAAACTAAGGGTTCTTTTGTTTTTAATTTTAATAGTCAATGTAAAATTTAAATAATTCACTTTTTTACTTTCTTAATGGTTTAATAATATAATTTACAGAGGTAGACGAGGGAGTTTTCCACCCGTCTCCCCTTCGTGCGTCGGGGGCTGCAAGCTATGTCAATCTTCCTTTCCTCCCCTTCCCCCTCAGTCCACCTAATTAACCAGTTAATACCTCTTTCTTTCCCACAACCTACCCTTTGTTTAACTCACTAACATCCCCCCCCTCCTTACCTCCTTCCTTTCCTCATTCCAACCTTTTTAACCACTTAACACCTCTTGGCCTAACAACCTTCCTGGTATACTAACCCACTAACCCATCCTAGTTACCTATTTCATAACACTTAGCGTGCTGCCCCGGATGTCGGAGGTGGGACGGAGGGGATTCTCCCCGTCCCCCCTTCCCCCCTCCCCGGGTTTCCTTTTCTTTTCTTTTCATGGAGGGATTTTTCAATTTAATTTCAAATTTCACAACACATTTTATAATTATAAAAAATAACAATAATGATTTCAAGACTACATAGTGTATATATAATATTTTTGAATCAAAAAAAGATTTTTACTAAATTTACATCCACCGTCTCGGTTTTTTGGGTTGTCGGCCGCACCAGACTGGTTTTGGATACCTTCTGTCTCCCTCTTTACCGTACACGGAAAGAGTATAAAATGCAATCTTACGGTGAATATTCTAATGTTCTCTATCTACATGAATTTTGTCAACTCTCTTTAAATAAATAATAGAGCTTGTTATGGGCAAGGGTTGAGCAATCGTTTTCGTACCTCTTTTTGATATTAAAAAATCTACTAAACTAACATCTATTAATAGGAAAAGTAATTGTTGAAAATTTTAAACTTTGAATTTTGAACCATTTCTGAACACCCTCCGTTTAGTTATTTCTTTGAAATATGTAGTATTCCATCTCTCTCTGACCCACTGAAAATGTGATTGCTCTGCCCTTCTTCATGCACTTGATACTCGCTTTGGTTTTCGACACTGGTTCCTAACCTAAAAACATCACGCATCACCTGTTCGTCATTGCAACAAAATGGTAGAAACAAGGCTGTGCTTTTGTAAAAAATGTTTTAAATTTTAACCCCCGCTGAGGGATGTTTGTTAATTTTATCTTATGGTAATGAGTTGATTGTTTTATGTGTAATGTGATACATTAATTTTAAATTATGACTTGTTTTATGCACTCCAAAACTGTGACTCCTGCTTGACAAGTAAGTTTTGAACTTTTTATCAAAATTTTTTATCATTCGTTTTTTCCCCTTTTGCAAATAACATTCTATAAATTTAACTTTCACAATTAATATACCATTTTATTCCCCTTTGCTACAACTTTCTTATTAAAAAATTTAAAAACAAAAAATTTATAACTTCTGATTTGATTATAATGTTCTTAAAAATACATAATTTTACATTTTAAAGAATTTCAAGCATTTAATAACCGTTTCACAGTTCAATTCTTGCTTGTAGGTAGCACTGAAGATGGATTTTCCGAAAGCGCTCTGCTATGCATTTTAGATTTTATTAAATAATTGCACGAAATACAAAGGTTTC